>PVJS01016593.1:0-37282 GCA_004027185.1 Glis glis | reverse complement strand
GGGCCTCACTAAGGAGAGAGAGAGAGAGAGAGGGAGAGAGAGAGAGAGGGAGAGAGAGACAGAGAGACAGAGAGAGAGAGAGAGACAGAGAGCTGAGGCTGGCCACGAACCTGGATCCTCCGGTCTCCGCCTCCCAAAGTACTGGGATTACAAGCGTGCGCCACCACGCCTGGCTCCCGGCCCTATTTTTTATACTTTATTTTGATAGACCTGAGGCTGGCCGCGAACCCGGATCCTCTGGTCTCTGCCTCCCAAAGTACTGGGATTACAAGTGTGCGCCACCACACCCGGCAAGACCATTTTTAACTGTACAAAAACAGGTGGTGCCGGGCATGGTGGTGCACACCTGTAATCCCAATACTTAAGAGGCTGAGACAGGAGGATTGCAGATTCATGCAAGTTAGTGAGTCCCTCAGCAACTTAATGAGACCCTGTTTCAAAATAAAAAATAAAATAGACCCAGGAGTGTAGCTCAGGGGTAGAATGTTGCCCCTGGGTTCAATCCGTAGTAACACACACACACACACACACACACACACACACACACACATCTTGCACTTTCTAAATGGTTTAAAAAGATTAAAATAACAATGTTTGTAACATGTGAAAACTATACAGAATTCTAATTTTAGGGCTGGGGTGTAACTCAGTGGTAGAGCATTTATCTAGCATGTGTGAAGCCCTGGGTTCATCCCCAGCACAGAAAAAAAAAAAACAAAACCTAATGTCAGTATACATAAGTTGGGTTTTATTGGAACACAGCACTCAGTAGTTTGCGTATTGTATAGAGACTGCTCTCATGCTACCATGGCAGGGTTGAGTCATTGCAACAGAAATGGTCTGGCCCACAAGGCTCAAATACATACTATCTGGCCCTTTACAGAAGAATTTTCTGATCACTGCTCTAGATGAAAGAGTTTGACTAACGAGAAGCACCAGTAAATTGCTCTCTCCCTTGCATTTGTGAAGATGACTTCTTTGTATTGTTTCAGTATAAAGCCGGGTCCTCAAGGATAATAGTACAAATTAAAAAAAAGACTATATCATGACTAGGACAATTCCCCAAAAAGAATATTAGAACCTGTTCTATATTCCACTTGGATCTTCCCTTCAGGTGAAATGGGTATGTGAAGAGTCACGTGGTTGCAAAGTTTTATAATCTATTAGTTTTATTTTCCAAGTAAAAGTAGTCCTGAAAATTTTTTAAAAAATTTAACCCACTTTATTTCTCTACTCACCAAGAAAAACATGGAATTATATATTCGTGGATTGCATCAGCATCTTTAATAATATAAAGTAGCCATTCTTTGAACAAATACCACCAAGCATTGGCTAGTGTATTGCATTGCGCAGAATGCTACGGAATCTACAAAGCAGACAGGAGATTATACAGGTCCCTAAAGGGGACTCGCGTGGGCTGGCTTGACAAGAAGAGACAAGATATGCACTCATGGAACAGCTAGGAAACTTAAGCATGTGCATGAAACATAGCTCACACTGTACTGTAGGACTTCAGTGGATGTGTCAGGAAGGACAGAAAATGTGGCAGGGGTGGTCTTTTTTTAGACTATGGGAAACCATAGAGGCCACGTCATATTGGTTTGTTCACACTGACCCAGTACCAGGCACTTAATAAGGCGTTGCCAACATGTCTAAACCAGTGGTTGAACTGTGCACAAGATCAAGTGGATTCTTTTTTTTGAGGGGGGTACTGAGGATTGAACTCAGGGGCATTCTACTTCTGAGATACACCCCAGCCCCCCTTTTTATTTTTTATTTTGAAGCAGGGTCTCACTAAATTGCTGAGGGCCTTGCTAAGTTGCTAAGTTGCTGAGACTAGCCTTGGACCTGTGATCCTCCTGTCTCAGCCTCCCAAGTACTGGGATTACAGGCAAGCACCACCAAGCCCAGCTTCAAGTGGATTCTCTAATGCTTTGTAACTCTGAAACCTAATCTATAATTCAATGCATAGTTATCATATCAGTTATCCTATTGATACAGTAATCCCACGAGGTTATTGGGAGCTGTGTGATTAGTAACTGCTACCTCTAAGGCTTTCAGGTTTCCACAAGGAGGTTTACTGTTGTTTACTGCTGGAGAAAAGAACCAATGTGTGTAGCAAGGAAGTTTCTGCCTGGGGTTTATTTGGCTCATTCAGAAATTTGACAAGCAGAGCCACTCAGCCCTGTCAATGGTGGCCCTGGGTAAGTGCTCTGACTGAACCCACTGCAGCATAGCCACGATTTCCAGCCCACGAGTCCATTCTGTGGTAGCTGTTAGAACTGGAGAGAGAGCCTTATCCACAATGGTGCGCATAGTCGTTAACTCCAGCATTGTCTTCCCTCTTGTTCTCCCTGCATGCATGCACCAGCCATGCCCCCGGGAGCTCATTCCACAATCTCGCGTTCCCAGCCCGCCCTCTCACCCTTGCCCTGGCTTGATTCCCCTGCCAAGCCCAGCTGTTCTGCACCGCACCCCAGCAATGGCCAAATCATGCCCATGTTGTCAGCAGATTCCCAAATACACTTATTAAAATACTCATTTCCGAGCCGGGCGTGGTGGCGCACGCTTGTAATCCCAGTACTTTGGGAGGCGGAGACCGGAGGATCTGGGTTCGCGGTCAGCCTCAGCTCGCTCTCTCTCTCTCTCTCTCTCTCTCTCTCTACCTACCTAGTGAGGCCCTCCGCAACTTCGTGAGACCCGGTTTCAAAATAAAGTATAAAAAAAATAGGGCCAGGGGTGTAGCGCGGAGGTAGACCGCCCCTGGGTTCAATCCCCGGTACCGCAAAAAAAAAAAAAACCCTCATTTCCATATTCCTCTGATTCCTTTTGACTTGTTTTCTTGGTATGCTTCATTGTGGTCTCAAGTGGAGGAGTGGCCTCCTGAGCCATGCTGTAGAAGGAAGCGGCGCCACCTAAGCTCTTGTCCTCTCTGCTTCTACAGAAGTAAATGTACTCCTTGCTACCACAAGATCTTTTTCTTTTAATATTTCATTTTTGTTGGAGGATGTGTGTGTGTGTGTGTGTGTGTGTGTGTGTGTGTTACTAGGGAATGGGGGCATTCTACCTCTGAGCTACACCCCAGCTCTATTTTATTTTTTTATTTTGAAATAGGACCTCACTAAGTTGCTAAGGGCCTCGTTAGATTGCTGAGGCTGGTCTCAAACCTGCAATATTCCTGTCTCAGCTCCCATGTGCTGGGATTACTGACTTGAGGACTTCTTTTAATCCATCTTTAAGGCTATGTCTGCTAAGTGACAAATAATTTTAGTTAGGTTTTTGTTTTGTCTGAAAATGTCTTTGTTTTCCCCAAGTTCCTGAAAAACAGTTTTGCTGAATATACAATTCTGTGTTGACAGATCTTTTCTTTAAAAACTGAAAGTAATTGCCCCAGTTCCTTCTGGCCTCTTGGTTTCAGGTGAAAATCCTGTCAGCTGAATTGCTGTTCCCTACAGAGAAAAAGGAATTGGGATATGGAGCACTCATCTGTTCCAGGAAAGAGACCACTGCAGGTCAGAAGATCAGGTCTTGGCACAGTGGGGGCAGCTGGTCCCTCTCTGAAGCATGGCTCAGGCGTGGAGAAGGATTTCAGGACACTGTGCCATTAACAGCTGAAAAGAAGGCCATTACAGCAAAGCATCTGGAATCATCCCCTAGACTCCAGAAAGAAAGGGCTCATCTGAGAATACCAGTGGGCTTGCAGATGTAACATGGGGTTCCAGTGGGAGTGGCCTGTCAGAGGAGGATCAGACACCTTCTACATCACAGTGAGAGTATGGGCATGGCTCTAGAAGAGACAGATTTTCTAACAGAGATATTCGATGTCCAGAGATGGGGCTGTGACTGGCATGGTGGTGCACACCTGTAATCCCAGAATTTGAGAGGCTAAGATAGGAGAACTGCAGGTTCAAGGACAGCCTCAGCAATGTAGCAAGACTCTCAGCAACCTAGTGAGACCTTGTTTCAAAAAACAAACCAAAACAAAAAATAAAAAGGGCTAGGGGTATAGCTCAGAGGTAGAAAATGCCCCTGGGTTCAATCACACACACACACACACACACACACACACACACACACACAGATGGGGCTGGTGAAAGTAAACTGCTAATTTTTCAAGAAATCCAGTTTCTATTAAATATTGAGTTCCTTATTGGAAGAAACGTTTATTCCTTTCTAATATTTACTATAACTGTGATTTTACCAAATTCTGTTCTCAGTTCTAAGCCCTTAGACACATTTTCTCATTTAATATTTCTCACAACAACCCTAAGTCACCAGTATTATATGTTTGTATGTTTTTTTCTTTTCATTTTTGTGGTGCTAGGGCTTGAACCCAAGGCTTCTTGCATGCTAGGTAAGCACTCTACCACTGAGCTACACCCTCAGCTCCAACCAGTATTAGTTTTACAGTTAACAACTTAAGCTTGGATCTGTTAGAATTGGTTGACACTCCATTTTAGGTCTCTGTGACTCCAGAGTCAGTCTCTGTGCCTGTGCAGGCACCCATACCGCCTTCTTGCTTCTATTGGGGAAACACTATGACAACCAATGTGTGGTAGTTAGTTAGAAACTAACAAAGCTTCTCTGTTCTGATAGTGTTTTGTGTCGTGTCGTGTTTGGGGCAGTTTAAAAACAGGGTTTCTCAACCTTGGCCCTGTTGTCATGTGGGCCAGGTCATTTCTGTTGGAGGCAGGAGAGCTTTGCCGTGCGTTTCAGTGTGTTGTAGCATCCCTGGCCTGTACCCTGGAGCACCCAGCCCCAGATGTAATGACCAAAAATGTCTCCAGATGTTGTCAGGGCCCCAGAGGTCAAAATTACCCCTAGTTGATAACCACAGACCTAGATGTATGCAAATAATGTTCTGCAAATTTAAAAATATGGAGCACATCTACAATTTTTTTAAAGTCTTAATGCTTTCAAAACAAGCTTGTGACTTGTGATAGTTCATGTTAGTTACTTGGTTAGTCAAGGTTAGGTTTGTACAGACAGCCTCTCTGGAAGGTGGTTGTTCTGGCTTGGATCTAGAATTTTCCCAAAGGCTCCTGTGTTGAAAGGCTCCTGCAGTGATTTTTGGAGATGGGGCTTTTGGGAAGCGATTTGACCAGGAGGGCTCTGACCTCTTCAGTGGATTAATCCAGGAATCGCTGAATGGACAACTGGGAGGTGGTGGACACTGTAGGCAGGTGGAGCATGGTTGGAGGAAGCAGGTCATGGGGGTGTGCCCTTGGGGACTATATCTTGTCCCTGATCTCTCTCTCTCTCTCTCTCTCTCTCTCTCTCTCTCATCTTTCTGCCTGCCATGATCTGAGCATCTTTCCTTTGCCACGTCCTTCCTCCATGATGTTCTGCCTCACCCAAGGCCCAGAGCAATGGAGTCGGCCAACCATGGACTGAACCTCTGAAACCATGAGCCAAAATAAACCTTTCCTCCCCCAAGTGGTTTGTGTCAGGTATTTGGTCACAGCGATGAAAGACTCAGTAACACAGTAGTTAAATTCTTTTGACTACTTTGTATGCCATTTGGTTGGTAACTACCACTGACATTTTAGTTGTTACCTGGGGAAGTAATATCTTCAGATTGTATATAATCTGACAGTACTTGTATTAATTCAACCATGTTAAATGAAATTCATTGTTATGTAATTCTTAGTTTGTCTTCACACATTTCAAAATACAATTTCAGAGCTGGGCGTGGTGGCGCAAGTTTGTAATCCCAGTACTTGGGAGGCAGAGACAGGAGGATCGCAGATTCGAGGACAGCGTCAGCAAGTAGTGAGACTCTCATCAATGTAGAAAGACCCTATTTCAAAATAAAAATAAAAAATAGGGCTGGGGGTGTAGCCCGGAGGTAAAATGCCCCTGGGCTCAATCCCCAGTACCACACACACACACACACACACACACACACACACACACAGAAAACAATTTCAATGTTAAAAGCTGTATGCTTTTTATGGGTGAATTAAATTATATGTGAATTATAGATGAATAAAGCTGGCGTTATAATGAATGAGTGAGTGAGTGAAGTGAAAAGCAGTACATCTTCTGACTTTACCTTTCAGTGTCTTACCATATAGTCCAGAATAGGAGAATTTAAGTCATTTCTGGGAATTAAATTGCTCATTAGATATTTAAAGAAGTGCTGCATCTCTTTCAATATGAATTTCAGTTTGATGATGGGATTCTATAATTCATTTACTCAATTAGCAATGCATTTATCCAATTCAACACATATTTCTCCTGTGGTTCTCCTATGTTCAGAGCACAAAGGAGTTGTTAATTAAGAATTAACAGAGATAAATAAAATATAGTCCTATCCTCACAAATGGAGAGAAGACCCACTAAGTATAACTTAGAAAAGAAAACTGAAATGAAATGAAACTATGACGAAGGCAGTGTGAGCTATATCTCATTTTGACTTAGGATATTTCACAGAAAAGGACACATTTACAATAAGCCTTATAAAATTTGCTTTAATAGTGAGAAAAGTTTAAGGGAGGCATTTGTGGTAGGATTATGAAGACCCGTTCTGTGATCCAGAGAGACTCTGGATGGATACAAATCTGCGGGCACTGGAGAAAGCCACCTAAATTTTTAGGAAAAGAGATATTTGATTTTATCTGAGTTTTAGATCACTCTTGGTGGTGTTATGAATGATGGATTAGAGGGGAGAAAAAACAGAACTAAAACCAGAAGGAGGCCATTCTGATTATACAAATGACAGATAATGTAGGGTAGTTTACTTCTGTTGCCTACCTCTCAACTGAAATGTAAGTCCCATGAAGGCAGGACCTCTGCTTTATTCGCTGCTAGATTTCCAATACTCAGAACAGTGCCTGACACATAGTGGCTGTTCATAGTGTTTGTTGAAGAAAGGAATAAATAAATCAGTAAAATAGTAAATGCAGCTGGGTGCGGTGGCACACACTTATAATCCCAGTACTTGGGAGGCTGAGACAGGAGGATCACAGGTTCCAGGCCAGTTTCAGTAATTTAGCAAGACCTTCAGCAATTTGGCAAGACCCTGTTTGAACATAAAAAATAAAAAGGGCTGGGTTGAAACTTGGAGGTAGAATGCCCCTGAGTTCGATCGCCAGTACTTAAAAAAGAGAGAGAGAGAGAGAGAGAGAGAGAGAGAAGAAGAAGAAGAAGCTGGGTGTGGTGGTATACACTTTTAATCCCAGTACTTGGGAGGCTGAGACAGGAGGATCACAGGTTCAAGGCCAGCCTCAGCTACTTAGTGAGGCCCTCCACAACTTAGTGAGACCCTGTTTCAAAATAAAGAATAAAAAATAGGGCTGGGGGTGTAGCTCGAAGGTAGAATGCCCCTGGGTTCAATCCCAAGTACAGCAAAAAAAAAAAAGGAAGAAATGAATAAACTAAATGAAACAATAAAAGGGTTGACATGTCAGAAAGAGACATTTGCCTCAGAGATGGAATTTTCTCCTTCTCTATAAGATTTCTACACATTGCAGCTGCATCCTTTTTTAAAAATATTGGCAGGAGGTGAACTTTATAGGGAAACCCCTGACCCACCTTCCCGTGTTCCTTCCTGGCCCCTGGCGTTCACTTCCTCAGTCACCACCATCTCCCCACCATCTGCAGCGGGGGTCAGCAAACTGAGGCTCCAGGACCAAGTCCGTTTGGCTACTATTCTTATAGGGCATATGAAAAAAGTGGGTTTAATTCTCTTTAAATGGTTGGGGGGTAAAGTAAAAGAATAATATTTCATGGCACATGCAAGTTATACAAAATTACAATTTCAGTGTCCCTTTACAGAAAAAGTTTGCTGACCTTCAGTCTTTTTTAGGGGATTACACCTCCAACCCTGTTTTATTTTCTATTTTGAAACAGGGTCTCACTAAGTTGCAGAGAGCCTCACTAAGTTGCTGAGGCTGGCCTCTAACCTGTGATCCTCCTGTCTCAGCCTCCCAAAAACTGGAGTTACAAGTGTGAACCACCATACCTCGTTGGATCTTCAATTTTGAAGAACTCCAAGGAAAGGATTTGATATGTGTTTACAGTAAGAAATCATTCATTAGTGAAAGCTTCTAGGATGTAAACAAAGAAACAAAAAAAATGCAATAGATAAGACAAAGCCTCAAGTTAAAAATAAAAAACAGACAATACTATTAGGTATGAATGATGTGCCAGGTTCTCAGCTAAGCCTGCTGTTAAATTAAATGGATTCCCTTCTCCTTCTTCCCAGGCTGCAACATAGGCAACACTATTCTCATTTTGCAGATGTGGAGCCTGAGATGCACAAGTTGGTTAACTTTCCCTGGGTCACAAAGCCAGGATTTACACCTGCAGTGATTGAGTTCAAAGCCATATGCTTGACTGGAGGTGTCACTCAGAGGTAGAGCATGTGCTTAAGAATGCACAAGGTCCTGGATTCCGTCCTCAGCACCCCACACATAAACAAACCCATACCCACATCCTAACTGTACATGCGGCATTTCAGACATAAGTGAGCAAGTAACGGGTCCACATAGAGGAGAGCGAAGCGGGATCTACCTACTATCCTTGAAATCATAGTTTTTCTAGGGCAGAAAGAGATGGAGAGATGTGGAACCATCACTCATGGTAGAGGTTTTCATGGAAGTTCATCTCCTCCCTCATCATAATGCAGCTATCACAGCAGAGCAAGAGTTGGGACTGATTGGTCTACACTAGGCAGCAGCAGCTCTAAGTAACTATTACAGCTGAAAGTCACTACTGGAGTTGACCCCTGGCATGAAAGAAAACCTCAAAGAAGATGGGCAAGTAGGGTTTTCATCAGCCTAGGATCTGCCAATTTCACTGTAGTCAAATGAGGGCTGTTTGTGAAAAGATGAAATGTTCAAGAAAACTTGCCACAGGATGAAGAAAAACTAGAAACATTTTGAGGAATATAGCAAGAGTAGTTGAATAGAGATAATACAGGAAAAATAAAGAGAACAAAGATTGGCATGAATTGGAAGTTTTACTTTTAATCAGGGAATCTAATCCAGAAGAGTCTAGGCTTTGGAGAATGAGGTTTGGAAGAGGAAAAGTATGTTATTTAAAGCCAAATGCCTGCAGAACTGTCTTCTTAGAGAAACCATGTGTACTAGTTAGCTTCATGTTACTATAAGGAAATACCTGAAACAATTAACTTATAAAGAAGAAAGGTTTATCTAGTTCACAGTTCTGGAAGTTCCAGTCTAAGATCAGGTGGCCCAATTACTTTGGGCCTTTGGTGAGAGAGAATGTGACAATGGTTGGAGAGTATGTCAGAGCAAACCACTCACATCATGAGCCAAGAATCAAAGAGAAGCTGAGAGATCGAGGGTCCCACAAGCCCCTTCAAAAGGTATGCCCCAGTGACCTAAGAGCTTCCCACTAGACTCCACCTTTTAAAGGTCCACAGTACTTCCCAATAGCTCCTCCCTGGGGACCAAGCCTTTAACACATGGACCTTTGGGGAATACTGTCTATATTCAAATTATGATACCATATTTTGGAATGGGTAGTGATATGGAGACATTTTGGTTAGGGAACCCTTGGGCTAGCTGGAGGTGACCTACTGTGGTGGGGGAGGGGATCTACCTCCTACTGTGGCATCCCTGTGCCTCTGCTCCATAGGCAGGTGCCTGAGTTGGCAACATGGCCTACATTGTCAGGAATTTCCTGGAATGTGTTGTTTTAATATTATTGAAAATTCAAAAAGAATAACCAGTTTAATAAATGATATGCAAAAACAACTAGATAATATCCACCAATCAACAGGAATCTTTGGATAAGGTTCCTCCTGGATAGCATGACTCCTACCCTTTGTAACTCCTTTACTCATTTTCCTCCTCATCTTACTTTTTGGGCCATGCATAATCAACCTGATTGTGTAACAAATGAAAAAAAATCACTAACTGCTCTATTAATGAAGTTCTCTTGCAGAACTTCATTAATAAATCCTCTTCCCAAATACACATCTTGCTAAATATACATCCTCTTCCCAAATACACAAAACCTCTAAGTCCCTCATGGTGCCTACAACACAGCTCCTAGCCCCAGATCTACCTCTGCGCCATTGTCAAGCAGGAAGTAGCTCAAATGAATATGGCTGCGGTTTCCCAATACAAATATTATAAAACTTCTGGAATGTGGGCACCGTGAGGTCTGGCCATGAGGTCATGCCGGAAGAGGACTGAGAACAAAGGAAAAAGAAGAGAAATGCCCCCTGACCATTGCCCTGCCCAGAGATGACCTGGCCATTAGCATGCCAAACAGCGGCTTACACAACTTCTCCTGTATCCCTCCTTCCTTGCCCCATAAAAAGCCCCTAGCCTGTAAGGAGGCGGGTTTCTGACTCTTGCAGGCTCTACCCCCTAGTAAGTTGCCTCCTTCCAGGTTTTATTCCTGAATAAAGCCTGTCCCTTGCTGTTGGGCCGTGTTTTCTTTGTCCCCATATACGCCAACATACATGGCCAGGGCAGTGTCTTCCCAGGAATCTATGAGCCAGACACTGCGCCCTGCATATTCCACCGCACTCTTTCTAAAACATGTATGAGGAGGCAGAGGTTTAGAAAAAAAGCACAATGACTTGACTACAGCCATGGAGTACCCTGACTTCACACACACACACACACACACACACACACACACACACACACGGATGGCAGAGCATGTGCATGTTCTAAAACTAAGTACTTTTGGTTCAGATGGTGCTATCTATGGTTAGAAGGTGTCTCTTCCAAAATTCAGGTGTTGAATGTAATGGCCAAGGGCATGGTGGTGTGTACCTGTAATCCCAGTACTTAGGAGGCTGAGACAGGAAGATTGCAGATTTGAGGCCAGCCTCAGCAACTCAGTAAGACCCTCAGTAATTTAGGAGGACCTGTTTTAAAATAAAATAAAAAGGGCTGGGGGTGTAGCCCAGAGGTAGAATGTCCCTGGGTTCAGTCCTCAGTAAGAAAGAAAGAAAGAGAGAGAGAGAGAGAGAGAGAAGAAAGAAAAAGAAAGGAAAGAAAGAAAGAAAGAAAGAAAGAGAGAGATAGGGCTTTAGCTGGGTGCAGTGGCACACATCCGTAATCCCAGTACTTGGGAGGCTGAGACAGGAGGATTGCAGGTTCAAGGCCAGCCTCAGCAACTTAGTGAGAGTCTTTTCAAACTAAAAAATAAAAGTCTGGGATGTAGCTCAGTGGTAGAATGCCCTGGGTTAAATCCCCAGTACCAAAACAAAATAAAACAAAAAATGAGGTGGTTAGGCCATGAGGGCCCCTCCCTCGTGAATGGGATTAGACATTTACAAGAGGCTTCATGCTGCAGCACACTTGCCCCCCCCCACTTCTTACTATGCCAGGATACAGCAACAAGGAACCATCTTGTGTGTGTGTGTGTGTGTGTGTTTGTGTGTGTGTGTGTGTGTGTGTTACCAGGAATTGAATCCAGAGTTATTCTACCTCTAAGCTACATCCCCAGCCCCTTTTTAACTTTTTTTTTTCAGTACTGGGGATTTAACCCAGGGGCATTTTACTTTGGAGCTATACCTCCAGACCTATTATTTTTTTCTAATTTTTTATTTTGAAACAGGGTCTCACTAAGTTGTGGAGGGTCTCACTAAGTTGCTGAGGCTGACATCAAACCTGCGATCCTCCTGTTTCAGCCTCCCAAGTACTGGGAGTACAAGGGTGCGCCACCACACCCAGACATTTTTAACTTTTTGTTTTGAAACAGAGTCTTTCTCAGTTGCTGAAACTGGTCTCAAATCTGCGATCCTCCTGTCTCAGCTTCCCAAGTACCGAGATTACAGATGTGTGCCCCCACACCTGGTGGCAAGGTGCCATCTTGAAAGCAGAGAGCAGCTCTCACCAGACACTGAACCTGCCCCAACCTGAACTTGGACTTCCTAGCCTCCAGAACTGTGAGAAATAAAGTTCTATTCTTGATAAGTTACTTAGTCTCAGGTGTTTTGTTATAGCAGCACAAATTAACTAAGACAGCTAACCAAATAATGGCTCTTTTTAAAAAAAATTATGATGGTACACACATAAATGAGGAACTACAAATCTATACCTGTTCTCACATTTATAAAATATTAACAATAACTGAAACATTACTACAAATCTATACCTGGTCTCACACTTATAAAATATTAACAATAACTGAAACATTATAGGGTCATTATTTCCCCATATCTTTCAGTGTCTATAGAATGCATATAAGTAACCTGGTGGAGAAAAAAAAATCCATGTTTACATCAATTTGGGAAACTCTGGATTACATAATTATAAACAAGTTTACTAACCATAGGCTTCTCAGAACTCTGAATATGCTTTTGCAGGCTATAAACACCTAAATGGCAAATGTTGCAAGTAATGCTCCTGGGTATATTTGACTATGGAGCCCCACCCCTATCTTCACGGTGCATTCACAGAACAGCATTGGTAAACATTTGGGAACACACTGGCCTAAATTCCAGCAAGACTAACATAGTCCTTCAATGCTTTGCCCTGTTTAGAAGAGACTGCAAACATTCCTTCATGGTAGAAGTGTGTAGATGAGACCTCGACATCTGTCAGATGGAGAGAGGGCAGTTTTTCATACGCTGACAATTCCGTACTTGGCCAGCGTAGTTATGTCTAAATGAAAGCCCGAAGCAAATAAAACTGAAGCCACATGTGTTCATCAGGGGAAATTAGCTACTTGGTGACTACTCAGCGCGTTGCAGGGCGCGATGGTGATTGGGAAGCTGTGAAAACACCTGCCCGAATCGTCGTCTGAAGAGTTCTCATGCTCACAACCTGCTTGGAGCGGAGATGATGACTCTCCTCACCCCAGGGTTGACAGCACATTGACCCTCTCATGGGACTGTGCAGGGCCAGTGCGTCCAGCCCTTGCCCACCTTGAGCTGCCCGCAAATGCCAAGCTCCCCTATCTGAGGGCAAAGCGAAAGCAACCGTGGGGCCGGGAGGGGCTCGGGGGACATGACCGGAGTGCAGCCCCTGCCCCCAAGGTCTTTGGCCAGCTTTGGGAATGAAAACAAGAAAGGAGTTCCCGCTTTGTATCCCCGATCTACCTACACGACCCTACACTCGTTGTGGTTCTGTAGTGTTTGAAATTCTCCTCAGGCGAGTGACAGACTCCACTGTCTATTTGTAACGAGTATCATCCTTTTGGAAGGACTTAGCTCCCCTTATCACTGTGTGTCATCACCTTTAAATACCAAACTTATTTAAGAGATCTTTCCCCAGACCTCTGATTTTTTTTCTGGTTTCATCTACTTTGATATTTTTTATTCTACATTGATTATTTTTGTTCATTGTTTTACATTTAAAATGCCAATATCTATCAAATACTCCTGACTTTGGTCATTATCTGTTACAACTGTTCTCATCTAGTAATTTTCTGTTTTCCAATTGCTTTTAATACATTTGGGGTGTATCCTTTTATTTCAGATTTTGCCTGTCTAGATAAAACACCCCCATGTCTGAAAGCCTGCACCTGGAAGTATGGCATGTATGAAAACTTTAGTATATAAAACATGTCTATATTAAACAAAGCAGCTTGGTAGGGTCATTAGGAGCCCAACCTTCAAGGCAGCCTGTTTGGGTATAATGAGCTTATTAGCTGTGACTCTGGACAAATAACCAATGTGCCTCATTTTCCCCATCTTAGTGGGGAAAATAATTCCACCTATCTCATTTGGTTATTAACAAACATTAATTGGGTAAACATGTCTACATGGCTTAAAATAGCACCTAAGAACATTGTAAGCATTCACTATTATTATTTCCAAAAATAAAAGCAACTGAGAATAAAGTGTCGAGAATTTTTAAGGTGTCTTTTTTTTCTGTCTCTTTAAGGTCCAGATTATATAAAAGATCATTTACCTAAAGTTCATCTGCACACCTCCTACATAGGGGAAAAGCGTCCAGCATTAGAAAAAACTGGCGATCTCAGATATTTATGGAGGTCTGCCTTGGACAGAAGCTCGCCAGCAAAATATAAATACGAATATGTTGGTGAAGTTGGTTGGGGAATACAAGAGTATAGTTTCATCAACAAATCAAGACTGGAAACTGGCTTTCATATCAAGGTACTGCTCTTAAGTTTATGTTCTTCATAGCATATTGTTTTCCGATTTCAATGCTTTCTGAGTTTGCTTCCATAGGCAATGTCAGGTGCTTGATCTGTCAGTGAGAAATAATGGGATTTGAGTTTTGCAGAAAGATAAATGTGTGAATAAATGTACTTGCTACCACGATTCCTCCTTCGCCCTTTTCACGCAGAGGGAGAGGAGAGGAGTGAAGAAACCGAAGCGTTTGTGCTTGGCTTTGGCAGCGTTCAGAGCCACATGTCTGAGGAGGCGTTTGCGCACACCTCCCATCCTAGCGCTGTTCTGAGTGGGTGGTGCCAAGGAGAAGAAAGTGCTGGACATAATCCACAAAGCCCAAACGGTATCTCAGGTCTTCAGAAGCCAGCATATTGAGCACGCCTGTGTATCGGTAATTCAGGCTATGTAGTCAGGGTTCTGAGAGGCCTTGTCTCATTTCCCTTAGGTGAAGTGGACACGGACATGAGTCCTGTTCCCTTTGAAACAGGAGAGAGCACAAGTGATTTTAGAGGAAGAATCAGACATCTCTTTTCAGGCAGGACTGAATGTATCAGTTATGCAATGACCAGATTTCCTCAAATTCTTAAGGCAATACAGTACAGTCTTATATGCTAAAGGTTAACAAAAGAAAAAAGCTAGCCAGCCATGGTGGCACATGCCTGTAATCCCTAGGGAGGCTGAGATAGGAAGATTGCAGGTTAGAGGCCAGCCTCAGCAATTTAATGAGGCCCTCAGCAACTTAGTGAGACCCTGTTACAAAATTTAAAAAATAAAATAGGGCTGGGAGTATATCTCAGAGGTAGAATGTCCCTGGGTTTGATCCCCAGTACCACAAAGGAAAAGAAAAGACCTTTTTCCAGCCCAACCTTTAAATGTGCAGGAGAATGGCTAGGAGCCTTGGGAGTCAGACTCTGATCTGGGGCTAGCTCTGTGACTCTGGGCAAATGAGCTCACCTCTGCATCTCTGCTCCCTCTCTCCACCTGGCAGTACTGCGAGGCCCACAATCACAGGAGCACCTGAATTCCCGTCCTGGTTCTGTTACCGAGTGGAAAATTTTAATATTCTGCAGAACCTCAGTTTTTGCTTCTCTGCATGGAAAGCACACACACACACACACACACACACACACACACCCATCAATGCGGAACACAGGAGGATTATTCAGAGATGTGCTGGCAGCATGTGAGGAAGGCTGTGGAGAAAAGCGGGGGGGGGGGTGTTACATTCCAGAGAAAAGTGTCTGAAATTGGCCTTTTTTCTGGGGTCAAAATGAGCTGGAGACTTTCAGCCCGGAAACCTTTCCTCCGATGCATATGCATTTGGGAATGTTTCTATCTCTTTCCTGCCACACCTTAGTGAGTCACTTGCTTTCGCCCCTTCCAAAGGGAAAGAGGTCTAAGTGAGGCTCATAAGGCTCTGCAGGGGGCTTAGCCTTTGATTGCCCTGCTTCCGATGGTCTGTCCCCGCTGACCTATGTCTGCTCATGTCTAAATAGCCTCCAAACAGTTCTACCACATGTGTGCTTTGGTTTCTTCATTATCAAATCCGTGTGTGTGTGTGTGTGTGTGTGTGTGTGTGTGTGTGTTACTGGGGATTGAACCCAGGGGCCTTCTACCTCTGAGTTCCCTCCCAGCCCTATTTTATTTTTTAATTTTGAAACAGGTTCTTGCTAAGTTACTGCACACTGGCCTCGAGCCTGCAATCCTCCTACCTCAGCCTCCCAAGTACTGGGATTACAGGCGTGCGTCACTGCGCCCAGCTTCATACACAGGCCATGTGCCACTATGCCTGACTTGTTGTGTTTAATGTTACTCAGTATCAGTTAAACAAAACGAAAGCACATGTTTTTGAACTGTATCCTATTCTACTTAGGCAATAATGATGAAGATCTGAAATTTGATTAAATATCAAACAGACTATGAGCAAGAAGAGTACAGCCCCAAAGCAAGGCAGCTGCTTTGGGCAGATCCCAGAATGTTGGGGCCTGGTCGTTTCCCTAAGGGTAGCGAGGCCCCGCTTTCCCACACAGCTTCAGCCTGTCTCCCCATCTGAGCGCACGGCCTCTCTTCCTTCTTCATCTTCATGTTTATGCCCAAAAGAAGTGCAATCGAGCATTCTTTGGTCTTTAAAGCAAACCAAGAGTTCAAAAGAGATGATAGCTGTGAGTTACGTCACCAGAAAGGTATTTATTCGGTTTTGTTCATTAGCATTTCATGGACTGCTTTGTGTGTATATGTGTGTGTGTGTGGGGGGGAGTACTGGGAGTTGAACCCAAGTGTGTTCTACCTCTGAGCTACACCCCCAGCCCTTTTTTATTTATTATTTGGAAACAGGGTCTCACTAAGTTGCTAAGAGCCTCACTAAGTTGCTGAGGTTGTCCTCAAACCTGCAATCCTCCTGTCTCAGCCTCCAAAGTACTGGGACTACAGGCGTGTGCCACCACGCCCAGGCTCACAGATTGCCTTGAATTACTGTTTTGCTGGTAACAGTATCCTCTTGCTCCCACGAGTCAGTGTGAGCCATACAGTGATTTTCTTCCCCAATTTGTGGTCCACTCAAAAACTGGTCTTGTTTGGCATGTAGTGTAAAGGACGGTGCTTGTCATCTGCACACGTTCTTGGTTCTGGCATTTTAACATTAATTATTTTTAAGGAGTCTCAGGTAACAAACTTGAACAACACTTTAAAGGGTTCCTTGGACTTAGAGCTTTCTAAGGAGAACAAAAATGGTTCTGAGAATGACTGTACATGGTAGCAAAGAACCTATCATTGACCTACCAGCTAAGACCTCCGTGTTGGCACTGGGACTGCTAATCTTCCTCTCCACATCCACTGATCACAGTACTATTCCTTGAGTCTAGACTCAGATTTCGGTTCCTTATCAACCCATTCCTTCAGGCACCTACTTCCAACCCATTAGACCAGATGCCTGAGCGACACCCACACTCCACCCACACAACATGCTCCACTGCGCGCGTAGGCTTTGAGAGGGCCGTCTTGACCAGGCCCGCCTCACTGAGGAGCTGCTCAGCTGTCCAGTTTGATGGCACTTGGGATGTGGCTCGCTCTGCTTCCTGTTCTCTCTCCCGGGCGCAGTCTCTGTAACCTTCTCCCCACCCTTGCCTTCCCTGTCCCATCCAAAGTAGAACCCTCACTTGTTTCAGTCTAACTGTGGAGCCTCCTCAATATCTCTCCTGCAAGGGCTCATAACTCCGACTTTAAGCTCATACCTTCTTTATAGCCCTAACAGCTGCTTTTCTTAATTTACTGCTTCAGGTCTAAGACTGGCAGCACAGGAAGCTAGGCACCCCCAATAAACTCCTGGTAAAATGCGGGGGGCGGCCTCCTCCTGCCTGGGAATGTCTCACCTATTAGGGGCAGCAGGAGGGTTTCTATAGATCATCTGGCTCTTGGCAGGAAGATAATAACTTTCCTACTGAGCGACACCTGAAAAATTCCTCCCACGTCACAGAGGTCAGTAGAAAAACCACGAAATCAGGTTTCTCTTGTTTTTTTTGTGTTTAGCTATTTCCTCATCACTGGTGTGTGGGTTACAATGCCATAATAAGGAGTGTGTATTTCAACCAAGAAAGACCATTACTTTTGTTATTATCTCAGATTTAAGAGCAGTGCATTCTTTTTTTTTTTTTTTTTTTGCGGTACCGGGGATTGAACCCAGGGGCGTTCTACCTCCGCGCTACACCCCCGGCCCTATTTTTTATACTTTATTTTGAAACCGGGTCTCACGAAGTTGAAGTTGCGGAGGGCCTCACTAAGGAGAGAGAGAGAGAGAGAGAGAGAGAGCTGAGGCTGGCCGCGAACCCAGATCCTCCGGTCTCCGCCTCCCAAAGTACTGGGATTACAAGCGTGCGCCACCACGCTCAGCTAATTCTTTTTGTTTAAATGGATTTGGTCTCTGCCAAACTCTATATGTTGCTTCTTCAAGAATACCTGAGACCACAGAAACGATCCTGTGGTTTTGACCCCAGGCTGACTGAGGGGCTGGTGCCTCCCCGGGCCTTTCTTCAACCCAGACTTCGCAGGGTCAGCGGCCCTCCTGGTGCCCATTTTCTATTCCTGCACTCTGACCTCGTGACAAAATAATTCCAGTCACTTGCTTTTCCCACAGAAACGATGTTACACTGGACTTGATCACTAACTCTTCATTGGTGTGATCCCAAAGACAATATTAAATCAATAAATCATAATATATATCACAACCACTATATTATATAACTTTAAAAAACAGAAGAACCATGGAAATCCATCAGTGTATTCACATGTGATATAAAAACTAAATTTTTTGAGGCTTTGACATTTCTGCCTCTTTTTTTTTTTCTTTGGTACTGGGGGTTTAACCCAGGGGCATTCTACCTCTGAACCACACACCCCCAGACCTTTATTTATTTGTTTATTTATGATAGTAGGGGTTGAACCCAGAGGCATTCTGCCTCCGAGCTAAACCCCTAGCTAAACCCCCTTCTTATTTTTTTATTTTTGAAACAGGGTCTTGCTAGGTTGCTGAGAGTCTTGCTACCTTGCTGAGGCTGTCCTTGAACCTGCGATCCTCTTCTCTCAGCCTCCCAAATACCAGGATTACAGGTGTGCACTACTACACCCGGCTTATTTTTTATTTTGAAACAGGATCTCACTAAACTGCTGAGGGCCTCACTAAGTTGCTGAGGCTGTCCTCGAACCTGAAATCCTCCTCTGTCAGCCTCCCAATTACTGGTATTACAGGCGTGCACCTCCATGCCCAGCTCTGCCTCATTTTTAACTGCCACAAATTCCACTGTCATGGGCCTCTTTGTGACAGTTTTATAGATATCCAAACAGATTTCTGAAGAGATATTGAATATCTTGATATCTGATGGGATAAACTCATCCAAGGCTGGTTGGTTTATTAGAAAATCATCCTCATTATGAAGTTATTTAGAGAAGATAAACAAAATGAGCTACAATTGACTGAGTTGTAATAAGGAAGGTTCTGTGATTATGTCTATCTTACAGATAAGGAAACTGAGGTATGGACAGGTAAGGTTCTTTGCCTGAGGCCACACAACTAGTAAATGGTAGAGCCAGCATTTCAGCCAAGGCCATGTGCATGTAAGGACTCCGTGGGAGTACAAGATGCAGGAAGTGAAACAATAGACATTGAGATCACAGTATGAGGTTGGAGCTGCTGCGTAACGCGCTCATCTCTGTTGCCATTCTCTACAAGGTGGGGTCTAACTAGATCAATTCTAGTTGCCTTCTCTTGAAAGGCATGAGTGTTTTTCTTCATGGTTCTTTCAATTTTCTCCCAGCTTCCCACTCTGCATTGTCTGCGTGCTATATACTTCATTTATAATTTGTGTGTGTGGGGGTACTAGAGATTGAACCTAGGGGTGCTCTACTACTGAGCTTTTTATTTTTATGCCCAGCCCTTTGTATTTTTTATTTTTTGTTTTGAGACAGGGTTTTACTAATTTGCCTATGCTGGCCTGGAACTTGTGATCCAACCTGCCTCAGGTTCCTGAGTTGCTGAGATTACAGGTGTGGGCCACAGCATCCAGCTTACTTCATTTATAATATTAAAATAAATTGTTAATAGATACTACCTATATATTTAATGTACAAATATCCTGGTAATGTTTTTTTTAGTTAGTAAGCATTTATATCCCTTCAAATTATATCAAACACATTCATTGGTATTATGGGGGGGAGGGATAATAGCAAGGTCTCACCAAGTTGCACTTTCTTTCCTTGTCCCAACCTAACCCATGCAGTATAGCAATGTCCTCCCTTTTTTCAAATTCACCTGGAAAAAGAAAGTATTGCAAGTGTGGAGTTGCTAAGTATAGAGAGCACCAAAATATATGTTTCAGAATTTCTGGGTTTTTTTTTTCCCATTCCAAAATTCTCATGTACTTTTGGGTTCATTTAGAGCAATTGTAAAAACAGCCACCGGTTTTGAGTCTTATTAAAAAATACTGATCTCCAGATGTTGCTATCAATATAAAAGATTTTGAAAAGATGATAATGCTTCTTTTTTCAACCAAGTTATGAAAGCAAAAGAGAAAATAGCTTTTCTAAAATTAGGCATGTGTTCCAGACGTGCAAGTGTTTAGTTCTCACTTTTTACTTCTTATAGTTATTTCCTGACAATTTGTGGTTTAATACAAAAATAATTGCATTAGCACCTTTCATCCTTAAGTGCTGGGTAAAGTAATACATTTTATGACCACCCCCCAGGAACAGGCTGTCCATCCATGAGGGAGAAGAAATGCTTTTTTTCCTTGAAAATAATATATTAACAACATTAATCTCCTTCTATACAGATGCTATATTTTCCCTTTTTACAAAGCTTAGCTTTATAGAATTCTTCAAATAAATTGAAGGAAGTAATTTCCTTATAAAATATTACTTGGATTTTAATTTTCAGAAAATAAATTTTAGGTTTGATGCTTCCTTTCTCTCATGGATCATGAAAACAGCAAGGCAAACAGGCAGTTCCAGAAAGAACAGTGCATTGAATAAACCAGGCTCAGAAAGACAAGTATTGCACCCTCCCACTCATATGTGAAATAAAAAACAATTGATCTCAGTACTTGGGAGGCTGAGACAGGAGGATTGCAGGCTTGAGGACAGCCTCAGCAATGTAGCAAGACCAGTGAGACCCTGCTTCAAAATTAAAAAATTAAAAGGATGGGGGTATAGCTCAGAGGTAGAATGCCCCTGCATTCAATCCCCATTTACACACACACACATAGAAGTTGAGAGCAGAATGGTGGTTACTAGAGGCTGGAAAGAGTAGGGGGAAGGAAGGGATGGGGAAAGGTTGATCAAAGGAACTGTTAGGTAAGACCAAGAAGCTCTGGTGTGCTGCACACAGTAAGTTGAGTATCGATAATGATAATGCACTGCACATTTTTTTTGCAGTACTGGGGATTGAACCCAGGGGTGTTCTATCCCTGAGCCACACCCCCAGCCCTATTTTTATTCTTTATTTTGAAATAGTCTCTCTAAGTTGCAGAGGGCCTCACTAAGTAGCAGAGGCTGGCTGCAAACCTGCGATCCTCCTATCTCAGCCTCCCAAGTAGTGGGATTACAAGTGTGTGCCACCACACCTGGCTACACTGTACATTTTAAAAAGCTAGAAGGAAGGATTTTAAAAGTTTTCACCATAAAGAAATGATGTTTCAGGAGATAACTATGTTTAACATGATTTAAGCATTATACAATGTACACGTGCAGTGAGACATTACACGTATATATAAAATATACAATTTTATGTATGTTAAAACAAATTTGAACACTGGTAAAAACAAAAATAAAATATGATTGATAATTTTAGAAAGAATAGTGCATTTGGTGGCTAGCAACACTGCCACATTCTACTGGGCGTCCCAGCCCCACGGGACCTGGGCTCTCAACTAAACACAGTGCTTTCGTTCTCTCACTGAGAGGACTTACAGGCAATTATTGCTGAGTTAGAAAACAAACATCCTGATTTTCACATCTTTTGTTAGGATGTGGAAATGTGGTCAGAAAGAAAGAAAGAAAAAGAACCCAATGCCATGGGAAGCATGCTGGATGATTTTTATCTCTTGATTAAGGAAAGCTAAAAATACCCCATGATGGTTACTAACTTTTATAGGGTTTGACATATGTATCTAAACGTGAACATCACCTTTCTCTAAAAACAAAACAAAACCCACAAGCTCCTTAAAGTGAGTAATTAAGCACATGCCATAATTTTTTAACAAACTTTATTTGGTGATAAGGACACTGAAAGTTAAGAAAAGACTGGCTGCTTTAGAATGGGTTCTACTAAAATTGTTGCCTGACTACAGCTAAGCTCTTTTAAGTGTATTGTCAAAGAATTCTGATTTATGCATGATCTAATAATATTGCAAGTGCAGGTGGATAAGATACCAAGACATCTGTTTTCTAAATCTAGCACTGATCTTGTCTTTTTAAGATCATTGGGGGAAATCCTTAAATCATTATAAATTTATGATGATGGTTTCCCCTGTGGTTCATATACAATACTCCCAGAGCACCTCAGTTATGTTGACAAAAATGCACAAAATGCAGAGCGAATGAGACCAGAAATCTGGAGATATCTATTCTTTTCCCAGAACTGAATCTAAGAAATCAAGGAAGCTTCAGGAGAAAGTTAGAAACGATTCATTACATATGGGGATCTCAGCCATGTGGTTCTCACTCTGTGTTTGGGCACAAAGATAATAATAGCACAGAAATACCCACTATAGGAATCTACAGTGACCTGTTTCAGTGGGGAAAAAGGGTGGGGAAGTTTCTTTGTGTTGTTGTTGAAGTTTTTAGTGTGATTATTATCAGCGACTTTGCTGTGCAGTCCCAAGACACGCTCCAAGTGGTTAAAGCAACTTAAGATGTCAGATTTAGTGTATTTGACTTTACACTGACAACACTGGTGCTGCTCAGCCCCCACCCGCCACCTCCAAGCGCTTCCCATGGGGCAGATGATCATCCAGAAATGAGACACGGAGACTCGGTTGCCTTTTTTCTCATGCAGAGTCTTTGTTGAGAAACCAAGTTGGAGATGGAGAGAAATGAATTTTTAAGTGTGCATTAGAAAGTAATTATTCTACTCCCAGCTTATTCAATAAAATCATTTGAAAACTATCTTTTTTTTTACATTGATATGCTGTTAATGCTCACGATGCCTGAACTACCCCTAGTTGTAGAGTTAATTGGACAATTAACTTGGGGGAAGCTCACTTTTTAACCTTACAATTAACCACAGTAGCTAGCACATTTAAAAACTCCAAGGGTGAGTATGATTGCAAAATAGGCACTTGATTGTATTTCAGAGACTGTGCAAAGAGCACACAGAGAGACTCGGGAAGCTCTTGTGCAGCTTTTCTGTAGCTTGAATAATGGAATCCACTCAGATTTCAGACCCTGGTAGGAATAATCAACCAACTTGGCTAAGGGCTGATGTCAGAAAGATTGGTTACCCATCACAAATCATAACAATTCCCAACGAGTTAAGTTCAACAAAATAAATTCTGATCTTTCTTTAGAAGAAAATCCAGTGTATCTTGAATCATAGAAAATAAGGAAAACATTTGTCTCCCTGGAGGAGTACAGATAGAAAAACAATAGAAATCTGCCTTTTTTGTGAGGATCAGCAAGGCGGTTAGCATTGTTTTTCCAGGCAAATCTATGTGGCCTTAACGATAGCTGAATGTGGCTTATAAGATGAAGTGGACAGTAAGAAGCTTGTTATTTTTCCCTTTTTCTTCTTTCACATGCTAGTCTGACTACTAGTGTGCGTGTGAAGGTGTGTGTGCATTTGTATGTGTGTTCGTGGGGATTGAACCTAAGGGCGTTCTAGCACTGAGCTATACCTCCAGCCCTTTTTATTTTTTATTTTGAAACAGGGTCTCACTAAGTTACTGTGGGGCTGGCCTTGAACCTTTGCTCCTCCTGTCTTAGCCTCCCAAGTATTAGGATCACAAGTATGTGCCACCACGTCTGGCTCTATTCTTTTATGATGCCTTGGTTTTCCCATCTATAAAATGGGGATTATATTGGTTTTCTATCGCTCCACAACAAATCACAACAAATTCAGCAATTTAAGGCAATACCCATCTGCTCACAGTTGTTTAAGTCAGAAGTCCAGGCCTGGGCAGCTGGGCTGTCTGCTCTGGTCACTCGAGGAAGCCAAGGTGTCCGCTGTGGCTTTAGTCTCATCTGAGGCTTGAGGTCTTTTCCAAGTTCACGTGGTTATGGTGGACTTCCGTTCCTTGTGGTTGCAGGAGTGGCTGTTAGCCAGGGATTATTCTCAGCCTCTAGAGGAGGCCCAAATTCCTTACCACATGACTGCCTTCACTTTTAAAACCAGTAATGGAGAATCTCCCTCATGTCAAACCCCATCTCCTGCTTCAAATCCCCTTTGCTAAGAAGAGGCTGGGTCCTTTTAAGAACTCACCTGATTCGGTTCGGCCCACTGAGATTAATCTCCCTTTCTGTAGTTGACTGATTTGGGGACCTTAGTTACACCTGCAAAATCCCTCTGCATCAGCACCCAGGCTGATATTTGGTGAACTCTCTCGAGAAAATGTTTTACCCAGGGGATTAAAATCTTGGGGACTCTCAGAATTCTATAGCAGGGAGATTGAGCCATGCGTGTAAAGCACTTAGCACAGTATTTCATGTAAATAAGTCTCAATACATGGGACCCACTAGAACTAATGTCTCTATATACTACATTTTTCTACTGCATGGGCTTTTGAGCTATAGCATCATAAGCACCCTAGAAACATGACAGAATGTGTTGTTTATTATTTGGATGCTCCACAGAAAGCAGAGATGCTGAGCCATAGTCAGCAAACTCACAAAACCCAAGGTCTAGTCTATTTGCAGAAAGTTAATGAACTTGTTCAAATTATTTTAAAACACTGCAGTTAAAAAAAAACACAAAAAGAAAAACAAAACAAAAAAAAACAACAAAGGAAGAAAAGGAAGAAGACCAGGATATAATTTGTGTTAGACTTCAAGCCCATCTAATGTGGCATAAAATAAAGTATGGGTCCCTGCATTGTTCTTTTTTTTTTTTTAACAAGAAAATGTATTGCAGTATCCATGCCTTAAATACTGACATTTCTCAGAAAGAATTGTTTTGTTTCTACCCATGCTCTGAATATAAAGTGAATACTTCAAATGCTCCATTCATATAAAGGCCTTTATGCCTCTTTCTTCCTTCAATAGTTCCAGTCTCGAATAGCGACATTATGCAATTTGGTGATCCCGCTACAACAATGGGAATGCTTCTCACTGGCTGTGGGAAGAAAGACATCTAAAGGGTTAACAGTAATATTTTGCAAATGGAGAAAAATACATTAGCATAAGAAAAGGTAGCCTTAGGGGATTTTTTCCACTCAAACGTTTGGTACTGTGAGTTCTATGTTACCAAGGAGGAGGCTGGAGAAGAAAACCCTAGTGTCTCTGCATTCTTGAGATACACTGCCCTGTATTCACTCCAGTGGTGAGAACGACCTCAGAGATGGAAAAATGGTTCTTTCTAGAAAAGGAAGCTAAACTTAGATACACTAAGAAAAGTATCATGGAGTATTATAAAGCAAGAGGTTTCCTCAGGCATCAGCTCTAAAAAGATTTCCTGAGTATGTCAGGATGAGACCAGAGGTAGTTTGAGATTAAGAATGAACGTCTTAAGCAATGATTTTAATTTTTAACTGAATGAACCTTGAATATCTGCAATTAATTTAACTGAAATTGAACAAATTGCACTCATTTTAAAAGTTATGTCTAATTCAGTATCTGAACGTAGTTAGAAAGTGTTTCCCTTATTAAAGCCTTGATTTATTTCAATATTGCTTTGTAGCTGGTCATGGTGACACACACCTATAATCCCAGTACTTGGGAGGCCGAGACAGGAGGATCACAGGTTCGAGGCCAACCTCAACAATTTAGCGAGAGCCTCAGCAATTTAGTGAGATCCTGTTTCAAAATAAAAAATAAAATAGGACTGAGGGTGTAACTCAGAGGTAGAATATCCCTGGGTTCAATCCCAGCATACCCGTCCACACACAAATGAATAAATATTGCTTTGTAGAAAATATTCAATTTGGAGTTATCTTTATTTTTGTTAGTTGAAAATATTCAAAATAGATGTAAAAGTTCTCATTAATTTCTTTAAAATGCTACTAATTAGCCAGGCATGGTAGCACACACCTGTAATCCCAGTGCTTGAGAGGCTGAGACAGGAGGATCAAAGGTTTGAGATAAGCCTCAGCAATGTAGCGAGATTCCCAGCAACCTAGCAAGACCTTGTTTCAAAGCAAAAAATAAAAAGGGTCAGGGTGTGTGGCCTGGAGGTAGAATGCCCCTGGGTTCAGTACCACAAAAACAGAAAAAAGAAAAAAATTACTACTAATTAGTTGTTACCTGTTCCTGTGAAGATGTTGAATTGTTTTTTATTTATTTTTATTTTTATTTTATTTGTGTGTTACTAAGGATTGAACCCAGGGACATTTTATCTCCAGCTTTTTTTATTTTGAAACAGGGTCTTGCTAACTTGCCAAGGCTAGCTTCAAACCTGCAGTCTTCCTGTCTCAGCCTTTCAAGTACTGGGATTACAGGTATGTGCCACTGCGTCCAACTTATTTATTTTTAAAATATTTTTTTGTGGTGCTGAGTATAGAACCCAGTGCCCCACACATGATTGTTAAGCACTCTACCGCTAAGCTACATCCCATTTGAATTAAGTTTGATTTTGTTTTATTTTTTGTAGTTTTGTGGTACTAGAGATTGAACCCAGGGGCATTCTACCACTGAGCTCCATCCCCAACCCTATTTTATTTTATTTTATTTTTATTTTGAAACAGGGTCTCACTAAGTTGCAGAGGAAGGCCTCCAACCCGTAATCCTCCTGTCTCAGCCTCCCAAGTACTGGGATGACAGGTGTGTGCCATCGCGCTCGGTTTATTGTTTAATTTTTATTTACTTATTTTTTGCAGTATCGGGGATTGAACCCATGGCCTTAAGCATGCTAGGAAAGTGCTCTGACACTGAGCTATACCACCAACCCTGAATTAGTTTTTATTTTATTTATTTTTATTGTTATACTTATTAATGCATATTAAGTGTACAAATTAATGGGTTTCACTGTGATATTTCCATACATGCATATACATGTTTTGATCATATCCACCCTCACTACTTCATTCTCTTGCTCCTCCCCACCCTTTCCTCTTACCTAATAGTCCCTCTTCTACTTTCAGGATCCCCCCCCCACCCTTGTTTCCTCATGTGAGAGAGAACATGCAATACTTGGCTTTCTGTGTCTGGCTTATTTCACTTAACACAATGACCTCAAGTTCATTCAATTTTCCTGCAAATGACATGATTTTGCTCTTTATGGTTGAATAACTCTCCATTGTGTATATATGTCACATTTTGTTTTTCCATTCATCTGATGATGGGCACTTAGGCTGATTCCATAACTTGGCTATTGTGCATAGGGCTGCAATGAACATGGGCATCCCTTTCACATGATGACTTCATTTTCTTCAGGAATATACCCAAGAGCGGGATAGTGGGATAGCTGGATCATATGGTAGTTATATTTTTAGGGAGTGTGTGTGTGTGTGTGTGTGTGTGTGTATGTTACTGGGGATTGAACCCAGAGGCATTCTACCTCCAAGTTACAACCCCAAACCAGTTTTATTTCTTATTTGGAAATAGGGTCTCGTTAAATTGCGGAGGGCCTCACTAAGCAAGTACTGGGATTACAGGTGTGTACCACCATGCCTGGTTGTTTTTAGTTTTTTGAGTAAACTCCATATTGTTTCTCATAGTGATTGTACTAGTTTACATTCCCACCAATGGTATATAAGAGTTCTTTTTCCCCTACATCTTTAGCAACATTTGTTACTTTTTGTGTTTTTGATGATAGCCACTGGATTTGTTTGATTTTTTTTTTCCTGGTGCTGGGGGTGGAATCCAGGGTCTGACACATATTAGGCAAATGCTCCACCACTGAGCTACACCCCCAACCCTTGAATTATTTTTTCTTGGTATTGGGGATTGAACCAGGAGCGTTCTACCTCTGAGCTATACTTTCAGCCCTTTTTAAATTTTTATGTTGAAACAGGGTCTTGCTAAGTTGCTGAGGCTCTCACTTAGTTCCTGAGGCTAATCTCAAACCTGCAATCCTCCTGTCTCAGCCTCCCAAGTACTGAGATTACAGGCATATGACACCACACCTGGCCTGAATTTGTTTTTATATCAATCTTTTCCTTATTCTTATGAATAGCCAGTAAAATAAAATGATTTATTTGATTCTTAATTTCATTAGGTTTAACACCACAGTGAGCATGACTGTCCAAATAAATCAGGATGCATTTCATTAATAAATTAATATAGAGAAAAGGCAGGTTATTTTAGATAACATAGCTCTTTATGATATTATACACTGATATCTATAGGAGAAATGGAAAAAAGATGTGTTATTTTGTTCCAGAGACAGGTCTTTCTTAATTAAGAAGATGTAATTTTTGTTACTAAAAATTGGAATAAGCCGGGTGTGGTGGTGCACGCTTGTAATCCCAGTACTTGGGAGGCTGAGACAGGAGGATCTGGGTTCGCAGGCAGCCTCAGCTACTTAGTGAGGTCCTCTGTGACTTAGTGAGACTCTGTTTCAAAATAAAGAATAAAAAAAATAGGGCTGGGGGTGTAGCTCAGAGGTAGAATGCCCCTGGATTCAAATCCCCAGTACTGCAAAAAAAAAAAAAAATTGGAATAGCTGGGCATAGTGGCACATGCCTGTAATCCCAGTACTTGGCAGGCTGAGACAGGAGGATCACAGGTTCAAGGCCAGTGTGGGGTAATTTAGCAAGATCCTATTTCTTTATATATGTTTTATTGGTGTAATGTAATTAGCGAGACCCTATTTCAAAATAAAATAGGGGTGTAGTTCAGAGTTAGAATATCCCTGGGTTCAATTCCCAGTACAGAAAAAAAATTAGAATAGCATAAACCAAAGGTCATCCAAGTCCTAGAAAATTTGTGCAGAAGCTGATAATAAAATTATTTATAAGTTAGTCAGGCATGGTAGTGCACACCTGTAATCCCAGTACTTGGGAGGCTGACACAGAAGGATCATAGGTTCAAGGACAGCCTCAGCAAGTAGTGAGACTCTCAGCAAATTAGTGAGACCCTGTTTCAAAACAAAAAATAAAATAAGGGCTGGGGGTATAGCTCAGAGGTAGAATATCCCTGGTTTTAATCCCCAGTAACAAAAAATATTATAAGTTAATGAATAAGACCAACCTCCAGACAATCGTGTCACAAATCACTTGACAAACAAAGCTATACCATGGTCTTTCCATTATAGGCAGATTAACTTTCACATTTTCTGTGAGTAGGGAGTCAACCCTGAATTAAAATTGCATCATTTCCTTCATTTATTCATTTTCTGTGTGGACATTGAAGAGATCAAGGCTTTGGGCCTTTATCTCTGGAGAGTGACATAGGTAAATGGAGCAGCAGTAATTCAGCAGTAGTAAGTGAAGTCTTTCCAAACCACCGCTTGAGGGAAGAGGAAGAGCGGGAAAGTAAAAATAGTAGAACTAGATAATTCCTTTGATGCTGAAGTGTTCATACTATGAATTGCTGCTTTTTGAAATATTATGAGTCTGGTATCCCATATCAATGAAAATAAAAAAATGCAATCCCAAACTGAAGTGGAACAATTTTTATAATTTATGTCTTGACTTTCCAACCCCTGTATGGAAAGCTGAGAAATGGTTATAGACCCACACCCTTTTCAATATAGATTTCACACCCTGTTTCCCGAGCATCGTCACAGACGTGCGTCCGTTGGATGGACCCTGGGGAAGAGGAGCTGGTCTGCAGAGGTCACTCATTCAGTGATATCAGATCAATTCAGTGCGCATGGAGGGTGTGGGAATTGCTTTTTATTTTTTTATTTTCGTGGTGCTGGGGATTGAACCTAGGGGCATTCTACCTCTGAGATACACCCCCAGACCTGTTTTATTTTTATTTGGAAACAGGGTCTCACTAAGTTGCTGAGGCTGGCTTCGAACCTGCACTCCTCCTGTCTCAGCCTCCCAAGTACTGAGATTATAGGTATGTGCCCCCACGCCTGACTGGGAATTGCTTTTCTTATGTGGGAACTGGTGCTAAGCTGCCAGCTATGTTATCAATACTCGCTGCTTTCTGAAGGGTGTTTTTATGCAGCACCTTTGCCACAGGTGTGAATAATCCAGCTTTTTCCTTCACTATTGCCACCACATTTTTCTAATTCTGTGAAGAGAAGCTAAAGAGAAGAGAGCTAGGCTGTCGTGTCCAAATGACAAGTAGTTTAGAATGCCTGCCTATTCAGAGTCATAAGGATACAGAGGAGCTCGCCGCTCAACACCCCTCCTTTCACAGAGAGGGCAAGCAACGCATAAAGGGTCACATGTTTTACTTCTTGTACTTCTTTCTCTCAGTCCAGGAGGCCAAAACCACCATCTTCCTGATTTCTTTTTAACTGAGTTTAGTTTCTCCTCTCCCGTTCCCTTGGCTGGCTTCCTTTTTGACCCTCACATGTGCTGGTGCCTGTTTACCTTGGGATGACGGTGCATTCGTTTTCTTCCTTTCACAGTATGGAGAACTAAGTCTTGATGCAATTGATAAATTAACCCACAGATATCAAAACCCATGGTAAGTACATCTAAATATATTTTTAATTAATTAGTTTCCTTCCTAAATTAGTAATGCAGTTAAGATTCTTTTAACTTTTTAAAAGAATACTAGCACTTTCCTTTTTTATTTCATATAGGTTTGGGGGTTAGAATTATAAATTTTTATTCCTAATTAAATAGAATACATTTTCACTATCTTCTAGGTTTATTTAAGGGAAGGAGAAAGGAGTAAAGCAAACATAGAATAGGAATGTGTTAGAATATGGTGAAGAAAAGAGATGCATGCCTGCAGCTATTAAGACTGGCAACTGAATGACTTGAATAGCTTCAATTTTATAAATGATACTTTCTGAGCAGGGCTGGGTGGTACGCTCCTATAATCCCAGGAGTTGGAAGGTTGAGACAGGAGGATCGCAGGTTCAAGGCCAGCCTCAGCAACCTAGTGAGAGGAGATCCTCAGCAACTTAGTGAGACACTGTTATAAAGTAAAAAAAAAAAAAAAAAAGAAAGAAAGAAAGAAAGAAAAAGGGCTGGGGGGGTATAGCTCGGAGGTAGAAAAGGAAAGAAAGAAAGAAAAAGAAAGAAAGAAAGAAAGAAAGAAAGAAAGAAAGAAAGAAAGAAAAGAACAAAGGAAAGAAAAAAGAAAATGCTTTCTGTGGAAAAAATATTCATTTCATGCTGTTGACCTGGAAACCATAATAATAGGTAACACTGGTTAATAAATATAATCCTATGAAAGTCACGTAATGGCTTGAATTCACAATATCTTAAGATAGCTTCTAATCAAAATTAAACATATCTAGCCCAAGGCATATTAAATTACAGGAAAAGAGCAAAAAGCTGGACTTGTCAATTAGATGGAACATACATTTCAAATCCTGAGAGGGAAGGGGCCAATCAGTATTGCTCTTATAAGACTGTAGATTAAATATTGTATTTGTTATCATAAGTTTTTGGAGAGGGTTTCTGGGGCCTACTTCACCCAATTTTTAATTTTGAAGGATACAGTTTAGTATGTACAAAGTTATTGTATTTTAGTACCTTTCTTCTATATCACAACAACATAAACTACATCAAATAGACAAGACTTCAAATCCCATGTCAGGAGCCTCTCAGGAGCCAGGTGGTACACTCCTGTAGTCCCAGCTTCGAGGGAGACCAAGGCAGGAGGATTGCAAGTTCGAGTCCAGCCTGCGCAATTTACCAAGACCCTGTCTCAAAATAAAAAACCAAAAAGGACTGAGGACATAGCTCTGTGGAATTAAGAAAAAAACCCTATAGGGTTTATTTCAGGTCAATAAAAAATCTCACGGGGAAATTCCTGTAACTTCTTAGGCATATCCTATAGTAAAAGCTATACAGAAATAGTTAATTACATGAAATACACATGTTCTCATTAAAATATTCTACTTCATTTTTTTAAATAACATTGCTGGCACCTACTATAAATATCCTATCAAATATTTCCAAGCAAAGAAACATGTTAAAGGCTATTGGAAATCAAGGAAACTTGTAACAAGTGTTGGTGACAAAGTGTGAAAGTTTGCTTGTCTTATTTATTTATTTTAATACTGAGCTACATTTCAGCCCTTTTTATTTTTAATTAATTAATTTATTTGTGGTACTGGGAATTGAACCCAGGGGCATTCTACCTCTGAGCTACATACTCAGTCCTATTTTATTTTTTAATTTTGAAACAGGGTCTAGCTAAGTTGCACAGGCTGGCCTCACACTTGGGATCCTCTTGCCTTAGCCTCCTGAGTAGCTGGAATTACAGGCATGCACTACTGTGCCCAGTTTACTACATTTAGTTAAACATAAAAATACTGTTGGAAGTCAGGCGTTGTGGCACATACCTGTAATCCTAGTACTTGGGAGGCTGAAATAGGAGGATCACAGACTCAAGACCAGCCTCAGCAATTTAGCAAGACTCTCAGCAAACTAGTGAGACCCTGTTTCAAAACGAAAAATAAAAAAAGGGCTGGGGGTATAGCTCGGAGGTAGAATGCCCATGGGTTTAATCCCCAGTAACACACACATACACACATAAAAACTTGTTGGAAAGTATTTGAAAACATCAAAGCTTTGAACATTTTCTTTGGACAAAAGAATGTTGATTACATTCAATTCAGGGGATTATGCTGTGAATTGTACCAGGTCATAAGGATGCAAAATGTTTATGAAAAAGTCCTTGAACATAGGGTATTATAGATTCAGTTGGGAAGTTAGGCATAAATATAAGAAAAATGGCAAAATCAATGTGCATTTGCATATGTTGAATACTGTGTTAGTCAGCTTTCTATTACTGTAACAAATACCCAAGATAATCAACTTATAAAGAGAAAAGTTGTGCTGGGCATGGTGGTGCAGGCCTGTAACCCCAGTACTTGGGAGGCTGAGACAGGAGGATCGTAGGTTCAGGCCATTCTCAGCACGTTAGCAAGACCCTGCTTAAAAGTATAAAATAAAAAAGGGGCTATAACTCAGTGGTAGAGTGTCCTGAGTTCAATCCCCAGTGCCAGGTAAAGAGAAAGAGAGAAGGTTTCTTTTGGCTCACAGTTTTAGAGGTTGCAGTCCATGATTCTTTGGCCTTGTTGCTGTTAGGCCTATGGCGGGGGCTCGTCATGGCGGGAAGCACAAGGTAGAGCAAAGCCGTTTGCCTCATGGCCAGGACGTAAAAGAGAGGAAGAAGGGACTGGGGTCCCAATAGCCCTTCAGGGAATGCCCCGTGACCAGAAGTCTACCCTCTATACTCTCTCTTTTTTTTTTTTTATTTTTGGTGCTCGGGATGAAGTCCAGAGCCTTGTGTATGCTAATCCTGCACTCCACCACTGAGCTACACCCCAGCCTGGACTCCAACTCTGAGAGGCTCACCACCCCAGTAGCACCAGTCTGAGGACCAAGCCTTTACCATGTAGGCCTCTGAGAGAGGCTTATCCAAACCATAGCAAATTCCAAATTAATAATAAGGACAATAACTACAAAATTATACATAGAAAAGCTTAAAATATTTTTTTTAAATGTTGACACCCCCTAGACTCATTTGTAGCCTCTGGCAGGGGTTCTAACCAGTCTGATTACCAACACCCTGCACACGGCTTCCCCGTGCTGTTTGGGTGAGTAAGACACTTTTGAACAGGATGTAAGCTCAAAGAGGCGCAGGTGTGCCCCACCCCTCGCGATCCTGACATTGAACTGAGCGCCATCTCTTTTCCTGAGTGAGGTTAGTGCACAGCCTCCCAGCCAGTTTTCCAGCCGTGTTCTTCTCGGCCAGCAGCAGCCACTCAGTAAACTCAGCACCTCTTCTGTTGAAAACACTGCTGGAGTCTGTAGCCACATGGTGAATAAGCAGAGCTCTGAACACACTTTGCCTGGAACTTGTATTCTAGGGGAGGAGTGACATATTGAAACAACTATGGTTTTTAAAAATCACCATAAGATTTTTTTATGACTCTGTGTGTGTGTGTGGGTGCTGAGCATTGAGTGTGCTTTTTAATTTTTTAAATTGTAAGTATAATTCATATCCAGGTGTAGTGGCGCACACCTGTAATCCCAGTACTTGGGAAGCTGAAGCAGGAGGATCTCAGATTTGAGGCCAGCCTGAGCAATCTGGGGAGGCTCTATCTCAAAATAAAAAAAATAAGAAAAAGGGCTGGGGTGTAGTTCAGTGGTAGAGTACCCCTGGTTCAATCCCTAGTCACACACACACACACACACACACACACACACACACACATCAACAATAAAAAATAAATATAACCCATGCTTGTGGCAACAAATCAAATATAGAGATATATTAAGAAAACTTACTAGCCTGCCCTAGTCTGTCCAGTTCATGATTAAACTGTTCATGACAGGAAGTATTTACTGGATGTAAAGAGCAGGTGTTCCTGGGGAACCAGCCTTGCCTGAGGGTTGGGGAAGTGTTTGTGTTTGGACTGAGCTACACTGTGGTTAATCTGAGCACACTTTCCTATGCTTACCTTGTTGATCTCCTCTTATACATTAGTTTATGTGAATTATGAATTTGGACCATTACAAGCTGATATTGAAAAGGTGAGTATAAGGTCCTTCCTGGCAGAGGGAATGAAATGAGTCAGGCTTGAGGTGGGAGAGAGTCCATCAAATTAGGCTCCAGGCTGCTGGACCAGAGAGCGCCAGCAGGCAGATGAAGGTCAGGTTTTGCAGAACCTCGTGGGCCAGCTCACAGAACGTGGACTTCAGTCAGAGAGAAAGAGAGTTCATTGGAAGGTTTAAAACAGGAAGCAACATGAACCAAATTTTTGGTTAGAATTACGTTGGAATGTTTGCGTGCTATGTAGAGAAGGGATGGAAGGGTGACGGGAACAGTGGTAGAAAGATCAGTTAGGAGACTCATGCGAACAGGACTGTCTTGAGTTTTCAAACAACCCCAAATAAATTGTGATGATGGAGGGCTCTGATAATGAGAAGCGTTGAGTTAAGCTTTTAAAGAAAGATAGAAGCTGGGCATGGTGGCACACACTTGTAATCCCAGTACTTAGGAGGCTGAGATAAAAGGATCGCAGGTTCGCAGCCAGCCTCAGCTACTTAGTGAGGCCCTCTGCAACTTAGTGAGACCCCGTTTCAAAATAAAGAATAAAAAAATAGGGCTGGGGATGGAGCTCAGAGGTAGAATGCCCCTGGATTCAACCCCCAGTACCAGAAAAAAGAAAGAAAGAAAGAAAGAAAGAAAGAAAGAAAGAAAGAAAGAAAGATAGGCTTAGCTGGATACAGTGGCACATGCCTGTAATCCCAGTACCTGGGAGGCTGAGACAGGAGGATCGCAGGTAGGAGGCCAGTATGCGGTAATTTAGCAAGACCCTGTTTCAAACTAAAAAATAAGATAGGGCTGGGGGTGTAGTTCAGAGGTAGAATGCCCCTGGGTTCAATCCCCAGCAAAACACACACACACACACACACACACACACACACACACAGAAAAAGAGAAAGGCTTAAATAAATGAAGAGGAGACAATGTTGAGCGCCATGATGAGGAGTAAGCAGATTTAACATCGTCTTGGTGTTGCAGCTGAAGACACTGAATTTCAGGGATTATCTTATGATCCAGGGTCACTTTCAGTCACGTTGATTGGTTCCATTGACCTGGACTGGGATCTGGTCTTGGACATTTTTAGTAGAGCTCTCTAAGGGATTGTGATGTGCAGCCAGTACTGACAATCACTAGTGAAGACTAGAAAAGAAGGGGACTAAGCCTTGTGGGGAGGGTGCTCACACTGCAGCAAGATAAATGTGAATGCAGTTCCCTTCAGACAGCAGCAGGCTGCAGGAACCAGGGAAGTTGTTTTTGTTTAGTGGGTTTTTTTTTTTTTTTTGGTACTGGGGTGTTCTACCTCTGAGCTATACTCCCAACCTTATTTTATATTTTTTAGTTTGAAACAGGGTCTTGCTAAGTTGCTGAGGCTGGCTGGCCTCAGACCTGCAATCCTCCTGTCTGAGCCTCTCAAGTACTAGGATTACAGGCGTGCACCACCACACCCAGCTGACAGTGAAGAATTTTTAAGAGGAGCATTTAATACAAGGGGACAGAGAAATCAAGGAAAACAATAGCAGATAAATATTGCCAAGTGATCAGTGTCTTCGGTAGGAGCAGTGGAGGAAGACCAGGGTGACTTGAGCAACTTGGCCAGTCTGTTTGTCTCTGGGTCTAGTGGAGGCAAGAGCCCACTGTTTTTGAGATGAGAAATTTAGTAGAGGACAATTACAGGATTTCCTCCATTATAAGGCATGCTTTAACATTTTTAACTTACTTGGAGTCAGGATGTGTTTTATAATAGTTGTTTATAAATGTAGTACCTCTTTTTTCCCTCCCATTTAAAGCTGTATAAAATCAATGCTATATTATACAATTTATTGCAACTTAACGACCAATAAAGATGTACTTCAGCAAATCTGAAAGTAAGACATGCTGTGTGCCAGGGGCTCAGAATTTAAAAATTACCAGCAGGGCTCACACTCTTAAGCTGCTCATAGACTTTCAAGAGAGTTGTAAACACAGGATTTCAGCAGTCTACACGGAGGGTGAATGGGTAATTGGGTGGGGTTAACTTTTTTTTTTCTTCTGAATTAAACATACTCTTGTTTTAAATATCTCAAGTTTCTCTAGATGTGTGACCAAATGATTTACTAATTTTTATGTAGTCTCTTGTTTTCAACTGGCTGTTTCCCAATATATTCATATGGTACTTCTAATTTCAACAAGATGAATAAAACCATAGGAAATACAGGAATAATCTATAGTACAATTAAGAGAGCTCATCAAAGCATGTGCTGGCAAACAATGAATTGGCAGGGCTTTTTGTTTTAAGAGGTAAGTGGATTCTGTGGAAGCTACATACCGTTATCTAAGACCCACACTACCCTCTAGGTTTTTAACAAATAATGGGAAGGCTGACTCCAGGATTAAATTTTTTTTCTGAGAAGAGCAAACTTTTTTACAATAATCTTTTATACGAGCGGTTTGTGTTTGTTTTTTGTTATTGTGATAAAACACCTGAGATAATCAGCTTAAGAAGAGGAACGCTTCTTTGGGCTAATGGTTTCAGAGACTTCAGTCCATGGTCTCTCGGCCCTGCTGCTTTGGGACTGTGACAACACAGTACATCATGGCTGACACATGTGGAGGAGGCCTGTTTGCTTCATGGTGGCTGGAAAGCAAAGGGAGATGAAGCAGGTGGGATCCCAATATTCCCTTTAAGGGCACGACCTCAATTACCCAACTTGCTCCCACTAGGCCCCGCCTCTTAAAGGTTCTATCACCTCCCAGTAGCACCATGGGCTTGAGGCCAAGCCTTCAGTGTGAGATTCTTTTGTTTTGTTTTAATTTTTTTTTTTTGCGGTACCGGGGATTGAACCCAGGGGTGTTCTACCTCCGAGCTACACCCCCGACACAATTTTTTATTCTTTCTTTTGAAACCGGGTCTCACGAAGTTGCGGAGGGCCTCACTAAGTAGCTGAGGCTGGC
>PVJS01016592.1:0-37282 GCA_004027185.1 Glis glis | reverse complement strand
AGAGAGAGAGAGAGAGAGAGAGAGAGAGAGAGACAGAGACAGAGACAGAGAGACAGAGACAGAGAGAGAGCTGAGGCTGGCCACGAACCCAGATCCTCCAGTCTCCGCCTCCCAAAGTATTGGGATTACAAGTGTGCACCACCACGCCCGGCCTCGGGTCACTTTTAAAACTTTTATTTTCCCCGCCTGCAACATGAGTTCTAAATCAATTAAATGAGGCACACTTCATTGTGACACCCCCAAAAAATAAAAAATAAGACTGTACTCTGGTTTAACCAACTAGACCAACTTGAAGAACTTTGGAGAGACCAGAAGCAGGTGACCTTGCTAAAAGCAAAAGGCTGTTTATGAAGGCAATGTGGAGAGGACTGAAGTTCTTTTAAGTGTTTTGTGTGCTATGGTCCATTCTGAGCTTCAGAGACCCAGCTCTCAGCACGACATAAATCATGTTTGACTTGACATTAACGAAGTTATAATTTGGAGAGTTTTTGACTCAAAAAGACCCAGGAGAGATCAGGGCAGAATGCAGAGTGAAGGACTTGCATAATGGTTCTTATGAGAATTTTGTCATGTGTCCACTTAAGTGGTAGACTTTAAAAAACATTTGTTGACTTTTCCGCACTCAGTCTTTAGAACATGTCCATGTAGTTATATGAGTCTCACTTCCTGTCCTTGTTTTTGAATCGCAGGCCAAATGACATCAGGCTCTGCAGATTTCTCATTTTTCATTTCATATATGTTCTTCACACTTCATTGGCAAGTGAGGTCACTCCTGTAAAATTTGGGGCAAAGGCCACCTGGACAAACAGTGTCAGAATGCTCGCTTTGGCACATTTTTGTTTCAGAGGGAGAATATCTAATTTTGAAAGATCTAAGATTGTTCGTATGGCAGAATGTCCCCCCATTAATTAGAGGTGAATACTCTATTCTTATTAATGCGGTATGGGGGTTACATAGATTCACCTCTTAGGTACTTGTAGAAATCACCACAGAGACTCCTTAAGTCATCTCAGAGGTGGCCTTCCATTTTGGATCACATATTCAATAAAATTTGAAAGATAATTAAGCATCTGTTGTGACACATTAGTATACATTTATAGGATTTGCTACATTGTCTATTGCTAGCAACTTATGACTTAGTTTTGGTGGTAAAATAAAGGCAAAACTGCTTTACTACAAAGAAAAATTGTAAATGGGGTTTGGTTGCTAGTTTGAAATATAAAATGGGTCATATATATGCACATGTGTGTATATATATATGTATATATATGTATACATATATATATGGTTAGGTTTTAAATTGAAATGTGCTCAGCATCTGTACAATGGAGTTAATTGAAATACTCCTGCACATGAAAGGCACTTATGAAAAAAGCAAAAATAGACGAAACTGTACTTAAAATAATATTGCTTCATAACTTATTAGTTATGTAAAGTAGAACTAGTTACTTAGTGTTTTGGTTTCCTATTGCTGCCATATCAGATTATCAGAAATGTAGTGACTTAAACCAACACAAATTTATTATCTTACAGTTTAACAGTTTAGTAGTCTGACATGAGTCTTGCTGGGCTAAAATTAGGGTGTGAGCAGGGATGCATTCCTTCTGGAAGTCCTAACATAGAATCCACTTCTTTGATCTAGCTTCTATAAGCCACCTGCATTCTTTGGCTGGTGGCCCCATCCTTTTTCCATACTCAAAGCCAGCAACAGGTTGCGTCCTTCTCACATTGCCTCACCTTGACCTCTTCTTTGCCTCTCTCATTCTTTGACTTCTCATTTTGTGTATCTTGGATTCACCTGGATAATCCAGGATTATCTTATCTGAAGGTAATTAAGTAAATCATATCTGCAAAGATCCTTTGCCATATAAGGCTACATAGTCATAGGTTCTAAAATATGGACCAGTGTTTAAAAGGTTAAAATATTAGAGGGGCCATTATTCTATTTACCATACCTAGCCTCTCCCATTTCAATTTTCTCATCATCTACTGCCTATCGCAGGGAGTTCTTATTGGCAGAGAGAAAATTCTATATGCTGATATGCCTGTCAAAAAGTAGACAGTAAATGTTTTATCTCAAGGAAAAGATTATTATGATATAGAACACTGGAATACATTTTTGTTTAGGAAACTCAAATTAAAAAGAACTGCTGCAGAGGTACCTACCTATCCAGCGTTAGAGAGACATTCCGGTTAGTGCTGTCTTCTGAGTACTCCTGTCTTCACTCCTTCCTCTTCTGTTTGTTTACTTTCCATTTCAGGCAACGAGCTGTATGAGGGAAATGTGTTTTGCTTTTCATAAATAAATATCACTTTTCCAAAGAGAAAGGGAGTTTCAGAAAGGGGGAGAAAAGCATAATCAAAAGCCGCAGATACTTCAAAGAAGATAAAAATGGAGAAAAAGAATATGAATTTTCCAAGTAGGTCACTGGTAACTTTGAGGGTGATTATAATAGGGTGAAGGGGTGATATACGGGTTTCAGGGAAATAGAGAAGGGGTGGTGAAGTAATAAACAGAGGCTACAGATTATTCTTAAGAAGGTCCCTGGAGAAGGACTAAAAAGTAGGGCAATATATGAGCTTGAAAATAGCCGATGCTATTTCATTTGTAATAGCTAGAATCGGGTAAGTGTTAAGTGACTCTGATCTGTTTCTGATTCATGAACCAAGATCAGAAAGCTTCATTCTGCCTTTGATTTGTTATTCTACTGTGTTAACATTATATTTCTAACTCTTCTCATCACTGCAAATCTTTGCCATTATTCCCCAAATGTTCTGAACTAGAGAGTTCCATTCATGTCTGTAATGTCATAAATTGGAGGACACACAGGTTCTTCTTAACCTGGTAACTATAGAAGCACAAAAACAAAGGCAATGCTGGATATTTCTCCAGGGTGAATAATTTTTAGAAGGCAAGCTTTAAGCTGTCACATTTTTGATTGTCTCTGATTCACACCAAAATTGAGCTCTGTGATGGTTTCATTGAAAGGACTGTGAATTCTATGGGGGACTCAGCCTACCTGCTCTTTTGCCAGTAGCTGGCGTAAAAACCGTGCTGAGCCAATGACTTACTCGCAGGAAGCAGGTCAGTCTTTTGAAACCATGGATTGTTTCAAACGCGAGAGAAATGTGTGAAGAGAGATGTCAAGGGCAGTGCTGAAGACAAAGAAAATGCTTGCCCGGGTTTCCCCTGCAGCTAACATTGTAAAAAATGATAGTGACTTAATGAAGCACGGAGAACTATATGCATTAATAAGCTGAGGGAGGCCCCTATTCATTCCAATTTGGATTCCATTCACTCATGGAACTAGTTTCCCTGAAGACTGGACTGAAATTTTGAGGCCTCCTGGGTCAACAGTGTCCTTTAAATTTGATAATTAATTATTCATACACATTTCTTGATCTTGGAATGCAGTATAGTCACAGTAAGAATCAGAGTTAACCATTTATCAAGATAATTAAGAAAACACATTAGATGTTTGCATTTTAAGAGCAAGCACTAAATTACTGCTAGTGGTAATATTGTTAGGTGAAAGAGAATTATTTATTAAAATGAGATGTATTAATTGGCTTTTTTATTCTTTTTTTTTTTTTTTGGTTTTTTTTTTTGCGGTACCGGGGATTGAACGCAGGGGCGTTCTACCTCTGCACTACGCCCCTGGCCCTATTTTTTTATACTTCATTTTTGAAACCGGGTCTCACGAAGTTGCAGAGGGCCTCACTAAGGAGAGAGAGAGAGAGAGAGAGAGAGAGAGAGAGAGAGGGCGAGCTGAGGCTGGCCGCGAACCCGGATCCTCCGGTCTCTGCCTCCCAAAGTACTGGGATTACAAGCGTGCGCCACCACGCCCGGCTTGGCTTTTTTATTCTAATTGTGAAAATTTCCAGCACAGACAAAATTATAGAGAATATCATGGGTCCAGATGTGCCCAAACTCACCCACCAATAAGAACTCATGGCTCCCGTCAGATCAGTTGTAAACTCATCCACATCCTACTCTGCACCCTAAGTTACTTGGAAGCAAACCCCCATATCTATCATTTTCTCTATGAACATATCATTATGCATCTCTGAAGGGAAAGACTTTTTTGGAAATAAAACCATTGTCTCATCTAAAAATTAGTATCACTACTTCTTTAATATTGACAAGTATTCAGTCAGTATTTAAATTAATCATACTTGCTTCCAGTTTCTTTTTAAATAATTGGTTGATTGAATCAGGATGTGCATAAACACACATATGCATTTGTTGGTTATCTCTCTTAAATCTCACTTAATATATAACATTATGTATTATTATTATCATTTTTGTGGTACCAGTACTGGAGATTGAACCCAGGGGCATTATACCTCTGGGCTACACCCCCAGCCCTATTTTTTATTCTTTATTTTTGTAACAGGGTCTCACTAAGTTGCGGAGGGCCTCACTAAGTAGCTGAGGCTGGCCACGAATCTGTGATCCTCCTGTCTCAGCTTCCCAAGTACTGGGATTACAAGCATGTGCCACTACACCTGACACGTTATTATTTTTTACTTCCCCACAATTTAGTTTTTTGAAGAAACCACATTGTTTGTCCAATAGAGGCTCTCACATTCTGTGCTTTGCTCACTGTACTCCTGTGGTGCTACTTACGTGCTCCTCTGCTGCTGCATTTTCTGGGAACTGATAGATCAATTTAGACTTGTGCTGATTTCACTTTTTTGTTATGGCCACTTTATAGATGGCACTATGTGCTTTCGACACACTGAAGACAGTGTCTGGCTATCTGTCTTTTGAGGATGTTGGTGGCCATTGATGGGCATTAGTGGCCAGAGATCCATTTATTTTTTCAGTAGGGGACCCCTTCACTGTAGACAGAAGCATGCTGTGGACCATAGCAGTGCGCTTCATGTTGCTTTTCTCATTTAGTAGTGTGTCCCTGCATTCATTGCTCTTGCATCAAAGTTGGTTTTTTGTGGGGCGAAAGGGTATTTTTGCTTGTTAAAACTTCTTTGGATTAAGAGACCATGAAATTACTAGAGGAGGGCATAGGTTCAACACTCCAACACATAGGCACAGGTAGAAACTTCCTCAACAAGACCTCCAAGGCACAGGAAATTAAAACAAGAATTAATAGGTGGGATAGCATTAAACTACAAAGCTTCTGCTCATCAAAGGAAACCAAGAGCCTAAAGAGAAAGCCTACGGAATGGGAGAAGATCTTTGCAAGCTATCCCTCTGACAGAGGACTAATATCTATGATATACAAAGAACTTGAAAGACTTTACACTAAAAAAACCACATATAATCCTATCAAGAAGTGGGCAAATGAAATGAATAGACACTTCACAAAAGAAGAGATACAAATGGCCAATAGATACATGAAAAAATGTTCAACATCATTAGCAATCAGGGAGATGCAAATCAAAACTACTCTGAGATTTCATCTAACCTCAGTTAGAATGGCAATCATTAAGAAGTCAAACAACAATAAATGTTGGCGAGGATGTGGGGAAATAGAGACTCTTCTACACTGTTGGTGGGATTGCAAACTAGTTCAACCACTGTGGAGATGAGTGTGGAGATTCCTCAGAAAACTGGGAATGGATCCACCACATGATCTGGCTATACCACTACTGGGTATCATACCAAAGGGACTGAAACCAGAAAACTACAGTAATATATGCATACCCATGTTCATAGCAGCACAATTCACAGGGGCCAAATTATGGAACCAACCTAGGTGTCCATCAACAGATGAATGGATTACAAAATTATGGGAAATACACACAATGGAATTCTACTCAGCAATAAAGAACAAAATAACATTATTTACAAGAAAATGGAAGGACCTGTAGAAAATTATGTTAATTGAGATCAGCCAATCACAGAAAGAGAAGGGTGATATGTTTTCATTAATATGTGCAACCTGGGGATTAGTGGGGACACAAAAGGGACTCCAGATGATACTGGACAACCCTCAGTGGAGCAAGGGAAGTGGTCTAAGGGAAGGAGAAAGGCAAGAAAGAAGTGTATCAATGGAATTACTCTCATAGAAAATGTCTACATATGAGAATATACCAATGTCATTCTCGGTACTCCATATTGGGGGGAGAGGAGTTGGGGGGAGACTAAGAGCTGTGTGCATGTATGTTAATATCAAATTGATATTCATTGTGATGTAAGACTACAATGCACCAATAAAAGCACATTAAAAAAACTTCTCTGGATTAATGTAACAATCAACATGTCCAACTACAGGGGACAAAAAGCACCTAATATTTTTCATGAAAAATGGAATTGCATTATATTCATATATTAATTTGGGAGAAGCTGAAAAGTAACTCTTGTTATTTTTCAGAGCTAGGATTTAAGATTTACCTTCTTGCAGAGTGAGGTAGAACATTCTGCCAAACACTGTTTCCTGAAGAGTTAGGCATTGATTTAAACCCTTTAAAAGAAACCAATTTTAACAAATAATTGCAAATTTTCTCTTCAAAGAATTATCATTAGTCATCCAGTTAGATTATTGTTTCTTAAGAACTCGGGGGTGGTAGAGTAATTCATTTTCAAGTGTATTAACTTCCCATGAGTTTAATATGAACATTAAAAAAATGGTTTTAATTGGTAGTGGAGTGTTTCTGTTTCTTTTGCGACCCAGGAGCCACTTACCCTGAGGTAAAGTGGCACATTTGCTTACCTGCAACTTCAATAAGTTCATGCTCAGCAACCGTAATATACACTTGGTGGAGGAGGTAGACTGATATGTGGACTGTACATTGTAATTGAGTGATAATTATGAGTCATTTTAGTAGGTGACATTATTTTAAATGCTTTTGCCTGAAGATAGTATGGGTGGGCAACCCCATCCTGAGCTCTCCACCACATTATTCTAAGTTTACTGAAGTAAATTTATAAAGGGACATAGAGCTCACCTAGAAACTAATAATTGGAAATATATATACATATATATATATACATATATACATATATATCCATATATATATACATATATACATATTTATTTATTTATTTTAAGTTTAAAGCATCATTTTAAAACTTTTATATTGGAGCTTGACTTAAACTTAAGTCTAGTAATAGTATTATCAAAATTTACATAATTATCTCTTCAAAGAATTTTTAAGATAATAGCAACTAATTTTCTGAGATTGCTCAAAATTTTTGCTGGGGAATAAGAACCTGGTTATATGCTGCTCAAGTGGGAGTGTGGCTTTAAGTCCTCTGTTGTATTCAGGCTTTCCAGGAATTCCCTGTACTCAGCCTGCTTCTCAACCAACCCCTGCTTCCATCAGACCTGCCTCTAAAGTTTCAGGACTTTCACCTGGCTGTAGCTACTGAGTTCTTTGGGCCACGACCTCTACTCTCCTTCATCAGTAACTCTCAGAGACCTTCAGAAAAATGCCAAACTCTCCTCATTCTTTTCTCTTAGTTATTACTGGTTTCAGTTTTGTTTCTTTATTTTCTCTTTGGAGGTCACAGGTGGAAAATCTGATATTCGCATGAACAATATCCATCAACTCAAACAAAGAGAGATGACCTGCACTTGTATAAAGCATTTCAGATTATTCCAGTGGGTTCTATGTTTGAAAACTCATGCTTCCAGTGACATGCAAAAGTCCCAACAAAATGTGCAAAACACCGTACTCTTTGGTAGCATTTTTCTTTTCTTTTTAAAAATATCCTTTTTTTTAACAGTACTGGGGATTGAATCCAGGGGTATTCTACCTCCAGGCTACACCACCAAGCCATATTTTTTATTCTTTATTTTGAAACAGGGTCTCACTAAGTTGCGGAGGGCCTCACTAAGTAACTGAGGCTGGCCGCGAACCTGGATCCTCCGGTCTCCGCCTCCCAAGTATTGGGATTACAAGTGTGCGCCACCACGCCTGGCTTAAAAATATACTTTTTATTGGCACATTGTAATCTCACATCATAATGAAGTTCAGAGTGATAGAAACATACATGCACTTGGTGATATTCCCCACCCCATCTCACTCCCTCCCCTTCCCTGTACATGATATTAAGATTGAAGTTGATAATTTCATATATGTATATAGCTTCAATGGAAATATATCCTTCATCAATTCTCTCCCCCCACATTCCCCTAGACCCTTCCCACTGGGGTTTCTCACACTCCACTGGGGTTTACAAGAAGGACTCCTTTATCTGGAGCCCTTCTTGTTTTTTTATTTCTCCCTAGTTTCCACATATGAGAGAAAACATATGACCTTTCATTTTCTGTGACTAGCTAATCTCATTTAGAATAATATTTTCTAGATCCATCCATTTTCCTGCAAATGACATATTTTTTCTTCTTTATTGCTAAGTAGATTTCCACTGTGTATATATCCCTTAATTTCATAATCCATTCATCTGTTGATGGATACCTAGGTTGGTTCCATAATTTGGCTATTGTGAATTGTGCTGCTATAAACATGGATATGCATGTATCACTATAATATTCTGATTTGAATTCCTTTGGAAGATACCCAGGAGTGGTATAGTTGGATCATAGTGCAGTTCCATTCTCAGTCCTCTGAGGAACCTCCACACTGATCTCCATAGAGGCTGCACTAATTCGCAATCCTACCCACAGTGTATAAGGTAGCATTTTTCCAGATCTCTGATTCTTCAGAAGACAAAGGGACTAGGATAAAGGGGATTCCTGAAAGTCTTAGCAGAGGATATTAGAAACATAATTCATAATAAGTTAATGTGTGTTCTAGAAATTGGTTCTGAATATCAGACTTATACTCATGGGTTATATGTGAACTAAGATGTCCAGCCTCCAGGTAATGTCTAGAGTGCTGGAAGCTCCTAGGTTACTCAGTGCGGGGAATAAGAACTCCTTATTATAAGGGCTGTGAAAACATCATTTTATCTTAGGCATGATGTGAAAAAGATTGAAAAGCATCACTTTATGTGACAGTCACTGTATGTTATATCATGTTGGAACTAAAAGGATTCTTCAGAAAGACTCTATTCTCCATTTTCATACTAGACGAGATCGAGTTCTTAATACTCTACTTAGAAGAAATATCTAGTTCAATGCTGCATCAGATGACATAATTACAAGAGAGGTGATATGCAAATAAATAACAAATGGAATAAAAACACTAAGTTCCCATTGTTACAGTAAAATTTGAGATATTTGGTGTTATTTTGGATTTTCTTTTCAGGCACCAAGTTTTTAAAAGTACCTTCCAACAGGAGAACATTTTTGTATCACATGTTGCTATCTTAGCTTCATTGAAGCCTAGCAGACTTAGTACTTCATATGATAGAGATGTTTGTTTTTCTTGCTGTACTATAGATTGGAGATATATTCATTTGGAAATAAGGTATTAAAAATACTGATTTTGAAGAGTCTTTATGGTGAACACACAAAAGATAGTTAATAAAAGTGGCATAGATACCATTAAAGACCTATTCTGTTAGGGCCATTGAAAATTTCAAGTACTTACAAAATCACTGTTAAAATTTTCACAGTCATTCTCTGAAGCCTTTAAAGAATACTTCTATTCATTGTGTTTTTCAATAATGCTATTTATGACACTTTAAAAAGTTTATTCATAATACTACATGCCAACATATTTAATTAATTTTGCATGGGATGTGAAAGAATCCATAGAAAATAAGTAAAAGAGGGATATTGTTTTGAAATGGGACTCCTTTAATATTTTCTGAGTCAGTGACTGCTTTTCCATGTCACTTAATGCTGGCTGTTATATTAAATTATAGAAAGAGTCTGTGGGGTTTTTGTAGAATTTTTTCATAGATTATTTTTCATCTATTATTCCAGAGCCAACACAGAAGTTCCTAAATCATAAATCCGTATTGTAGTTCCAAGAGAATTTTAATTTTGTTCCTCCTGTTTGCTTGTTGAGCTGCTTTCTAAACAAAGTTCTTTATCTATAACCTCGGTGTATCCTTAGTTTTCTTATTGAGTATCTACAATCTCTAAAATACTTTATCTCCTTTGTTTTTTTTAACTTTTAAAAATATTGTTGTACAATTTTTTTCTAGAAAGAAAGATGCTAACTTAAAATATTTATATAGATTCTGTCTTCCAAAGAACATGCAGTATTTTGTATTCTTTATCTTATTATCTCTTCCGTGATTTAACTCTGGAAAAGAAATAGTGGGAAACAGAATAAAAGAATTTAAATAATTTTCTCAGGTCATAGGGGCATTATGCCAGTGTTGACTGGGATTCAAGCTCCAAAGAAAAGAAATTGTCAGTGTTAAACTAACAGGAGCAACATGGAAGTATGTTACACTGATTTTGGTTATTCAACTAAATCTAAAACCTATTGAATATCTACCATTTTTTTTCTTTGGTACTAAGGATTGAACCCAGAGGTATTCTACCTCTGAGCTATACCCCTAGCCCTTTTAATGTTTTGTTTTGAAACAGGGTCTCACTAGATTGTTGAGAGTCTTACTAAGTTGTTGACTTAAACTTGTGATCCTCCTATTTCAGCCTCCTAAATACTGGGATTACAGGCATGTGCCACCACACCTGGCTGAATGCCTACCATTTCAAAAGACTCATAATAGGAAGTGTAGCTTCTGGAAAGATGTAAAAGCTGTAGTCCCTGTGCCTAGAGAGGCCTGCCAACGATACTTTGGGGTTACCAACAATTAGGATAAGACTGTTTCATATTTTATAGTAGAGACAACTCTGCCTTTGTATTCCATAAGATTAATTATTTGGTATGTTCCTTGGTGAATTTCCTTTTAAGGAAGTTCCATGAGAGGGGCTGTTGAATATGAACTAACTCAAAGAAATAATTCTTTATGAACAACACCTAAAATTTTCAGAAATAATAAATACTTTAGGTACTAGTTGATTATGTTCCATACTCAAAATGGAGTAACATAAAAATGTTACTCCTATTTTTATCCTTTCTCTGATACTTTTTATTTTAATTTTTCTTTATTTCAAAAATTGTTTTTCTAAAATGTAAGACATTTGTGTTAATACCAGTAATATAGCTGGATACTAGAATAATGTAAAAGCCCTCCTCCTCCTCTCCTTGACTCTTCATTCTGAAACCCTAGAGATAACACCTTTACTATATTCATGTAAATTCTTTTCTGAAACATCTAAGCATTTTCAGGTACTTATATGTACATATATAGATATATTTATCTATCTGCAGTTATACTAATCTGTATACCTTTGTAATATAAATTCATCAATATTTCCCATCTGCAACAATAATAAAACAGAACAATCAAAGCCCATACTAATCAGAATAGATATCTTGGCTGTTCCTTCCTCTGTTGGGATCAATCAGATGGTCTCATGGAAGCAGAGGCATTTGGGAGGTTGGGCAGCAGGGAGTTACTGACACACACAGAGGCATTTCAGTATTTTAACTATCAGCTCTCCCATAACCATGCCTATAAGGTAAATGTCAGACCTAACTTCAGTCATTTGATGGCTTGTGATTTTCCCCTCATTTCCACACATTGTGGCCACATTCTAGAAAAGATGTCAAAGGACCAATATCAAAGCCACCTATATTTCCCTTTCTATATCAACTTTTTATATTTCAAATTCAGTCCCTTAGAGAACACCATGAATACTCTACATGAGCTCATGAAGGTCTCATGTCAAAGCAGTGAAGTAGATGGAGTTTATTTCTAGAACATTCTTTTTAGGACTCCTTCTGTGGCACAGCAGGCCCTTTAAACACATTTTAGTGGAGCTGTCCTCCTAGTTGTACCCCACCAGTGACCCCAATTTCCCAGAGATTACAACTGTCAAGATCTCCATATCTTACAGCACTTACCACTCATGAACATATCACATTACTTTATTACTATTGTACTTTTCATGCCTCATTATTATCATATATTATCAGCACATTTTTGGTACGACAGTAATTTATACTAGTTTTTATCTATATTTCTACCCAGGACATTGCACATAAATGTCATTCAACAGTGTTTGAAAATTATTGATAAAGACACACATATGCACTATCATAAAGCATCCAGAATATTTCCGGTTTAAATATTCAAATTCTTTGCAGATTTGAAAATAGAGGATTGTCACCTTCCCCTCAGTTGTTCTTCTGTCGCTATAGTACCGATGCCTCTTCCTTTATTTCTCCATTTTTTACATATTTACCTCTGTAAAGAGAAGGTACAGAAACCCTTCCTTTGATGTGTTCCATATTCAACCAGTTGTCTGCATGTCACTGGACTTTCTTCCCCATTATTTTCTATTTGGAGATGAAGAGGAATTGACATGTATTGAGAATTTCCTGCCAGGTTCTTTGCTAGGCACTTTGCATACATTATCTCATTTAATCTAAGCTATCTCTCAGTGGTGTGCCTATTCTTTAATTTACATCAAAGAAAGCTAAAGTTGGAAATCTTCCCTTGTTCAGGGAAATGATGGGCCCACAATTTAAACATAGGAGTGTGCCTCCAAAGCTCTATGTTGGTTTTGCTGTACCATACTAAATTCATATAAATGTTACTTTTTAAAGAATTGAGTAATATAAGTAAACATGTTTTCTAAACTATCAAGGACTATTCACATGTGAAATTTCTGGCATACATTTTATTATGCCTAAGGTGTAAGGTGAGGGTTAGGTTTGACTTAAAATGTGCCCCAAAGCTCAGGTGTTAAGCAATGCAGCCAGGTTTGGAGGCAGGGCATGGCTGGAGGGGGTGGGTCTTCGGGGGTATGGCCTTAGGAATTGCATCTGCCCCATGCTCCTCCCACCTCTTTCTCTGCATCTGGCCACCATAATGTGAGAGTGGTGTCCCTCAGCTGTGTCTTGCTGCTGGTTTCTGCCTTGGAGTGGGCTGACCATGGACTGAATCTCTGAAACGATGAGCCCAATGAACCTTTCTTCCTCTAAATGTGCTCGTCAGGTATTTTGGTCAGAGGCATGGAAAAGCTGACTAAAACAGTGAGGAAATTGGTATGCAAATGCTTTCAGTAGTAATGGTTGTAGTGGAGCTCGAAAAATTAGGTGAAATGATGCCAGTGAGTTGTTAGAGAACAAGCTTCGAGTCCTGACCCATTGCTTTTAAAGTCGTGGCTCTCAAAAGAAAACACCTCCTGATAGCAAAACGAAATTAAATATGAACATGTAATAGTAAAACCATTTCAGAGAACATAATAGAGTTACAGAATAAAGTCTGACATAATATCTCCTGTAGCATTTAGCCTCATATTTGACACAACAGGGTGAGAACACTTGGAATAGAAAAGTTATGTTGTTGTTTCTCTTGCCCAGGTGTTCCAGATTGCTTATGTGATTGTGAAAGCTGCTAACTCTCCTCGGCCTGGAAACTGGATTTTGGAACGCTCTCTCGATGATGTTGAATACAAGCCCTGGCAATACCACGCTGTGACAGACGCAGAGTGCCTAACCCTCTACAACATTTACCCCCGCACTGGGCCCCCATCCTATGCCAAAGACGATGAGGTCATCTGCACTTCCTTTTATTCTAAGATCCACCCTTTAGAAAATGGAGAGGTAAGATGAGAAAACTCACCATTGAAGTACACTTAACACGGCAAAATAGGCCTGTCAGAAAGATTTGAATATATCTGTAATTAATGTCAAAGAGATTTTAAAATGGGATTTAGCAGAAGTACATTTAAATGAGTTATTAAATTAAAAAAAAGAAAAACCCGAGGTGATTAGAATGTTAACTACCTTCATGTGTCTCCTATCTCCAATAAAGATCAGAGAGGAGGAAATGGGTTTAAGTTGGAAAGTTGATGATTAATTTTATATGCGAAGAAACTTTCCTGACAATGAAGATTGCTAATGATTAGAGGAGGACTGGGGACCTTGAAGAAAGCCTTACCTTTGTGTATGCACTGGTCTGAAGATGGAGTCAAAAGGAGGGAATTTGTGAACAAATGTAATCCACAGGAAGGGCCTAAGTACAAAAACATCCTGTTCATATTTGGATGTGTTTCTGCTGTCACCACAGAGGGCTACAGTGGGGTTTCCTCCCTGTGGTAGGGCCATCCTGAATAGTAATGTGCAGGGGTTCTTAGGTCCTCAATTATGTGCAAGATAGGCTTATGCTTAATTCAAAAGTGTTCTGATACCCTGTAGTGTTTTTCATCTTGTAGTTAATATTTTAGATTTATTCATTAGTTTTAAGCCATAGATTCAAGCTTTCTTGTTATTAGTTGTGTGCTCTTTGTCCAGTTGCTTAAATTCTCTGCACCTCAGTTTTCATCTCATGTTCCATAAATTCATGTTCCATAAATTGGAAACAATAATAATAGTTACTATCTTATAAAATTGTCATAATGATTCTATGATTTATTATATTTAAAACATACTCACTAAGTACTCTATAAACATTAACTATGTTGGCTGATATTATAACAATAATGGTAATAGTAATTACTATATTTATGATTATTAGTCTCCTCTCAAATACCCAAACCTCAACTTAGTGATTTTTTTTTTTTTTGCGGTACGGGGGATGGAACCCAGGGGCGTTCTACCTCCGCGCTACACCCCCAGCCCTATTGTTTATACTTTATTTTGAAACCGGGTCTCACGAAGTTGCGGAGGGCCTCACTAAGGAGAGAGATAGAGACAGAGACAGAGAGAAAGCTGAGGCTGGCCGTGAACCCGGATCCTCCGGTCTCCACCTCCCAAAGTACTGGGATTACAAGCTTGCGCCACCAGGCCCGGCTGTGATTTTTTAATTCTCTAATGCCTCTTCATTATATTTCTCTGACCTGTCTCCCTTTAGTGTATGTGGTTTACCTCTTTATGTTCTACCTACTTAAAAAGATGCTCCTCAACTAATCATGAAATTACATACCTATTATAGACCCATCATAAATTGAAAATATCATTAATTAAAGATGAATTTAATACATTCAACCTACTGACCATCATAGTTTAGTATTGCCTTTCTTAAACATGCTCAAAATGCTTACATTAGCCCATTATTGTGCAAATTATCTAACACAAAGCTCATTTTATAATAAAGTGCTGCATATCTCATGTCATTTATTAAATTATGTACTGAAACTGAAGAATAGCGTGGTTATATGAATACAGGAGACACAGTTGAACATTTTGTAGACATGATGAGATGTGAAAACACAGTGTTCAAACATGCTAATTACACAGCACATTGTGGAGAATTTTTTTTTTCCTTGTGATTTGTGGGGCTGACTGGGAACTGTCGCTCTTTGCCCCTGCCCAACATCACAAGAGAGAATTGTACCACATATCGGTAGCCTGGGAAAAGATCCAAAGTTAAAATTTAAAGTACATATCTACTAAATGCACAAGTTGGGGACTGTCTGTACTTGTGTTGGATAGTCTGTCCTCCTAGTCCAACATCTGAAGCTAGTACCACCTTTTATATTCACATACTTCAGAAAACTCACATTCATATTCCATCGTGCCCACCCCCAGTCAATCTAAGAGTATCCCCAATCATTTCTAGGGGAAAGTCAAGTTTTGGAGATAAATCTCTATCAAACTACCTTTTGACAATATCACTGTATGAATGTAAACCAGTGCCTCACTCGATTTCAAATTCCATGTTCAAAATTACCAGTTTGGGGGAAAACCATTCCAAATGGTGTTCTCGGTAGAGATCTCAATCTGCCAAATGACAAGGAGTCAATGCAGTAAGTCAAGCAGCTGTTCAGCTTGCTTTGTGTCCAGAGGCAACCTGTCCCTGGCCAGTCTGGCCCGAGGATATGGAGGTAGGGAGAGCAATGAGAATATATGTATGTGAGTTGAATTTTTATAATTTTTCTTCTGGATCCAGTGTTTACTCAGGACTAATACTTCTCTAATAATTTTAAGGCTGTTCTTTATCATTTAAAAATTATCCAATTTAGAAATTGTTTGAGCAATATAAAGTATACCTAGGTGGTATGTAATGTACAAGTTACATGCAAGTTCCCTCATTGCACTCTCCTTGCGTTAGTGGTCTCCATCCTTTAGGTCACACCGTCCTGCCAACACAGGACAGACAGACATGTCTATTTGCTTGTTTGTTTCTTTAACTCTTTATATTCATTTCACTCCTAGACAACATTCACTAAAAACTACTCAATATTGACTATTGCGGTGGCGCAGGCCTGTAATCCCAGTACTTGGGAAGCTGAGACAGGAGGATTGCAGGTTCAAAGTCAGCCTCAGCAACTTAGTGAGTGAGATCCTGTTTCCAAATAAAAAATAAAATAGGGCTGGAGGTTTAGCTCAGAGGTAGAAGCCCTTGAGTTCAATCTTTAGCACCACAGGAAAAAAAGGAAAAAAATAAAAAAAAGAACAGCTAATTTAATTTCCCCTGTGACATGTTTCTTTAAATCTGTTTCTTATAGGGAGGAGTTTGAAATATGGAACAGAAAGAAATTCAAAATATTTGAAGTAGAATGATAGAATTTAAGAATAAGGATTAAATTCAGACTTCTAAGCTATCTGCTCATTTTGTGCATTTTATTTGGTGGAAGGTGTTACTTTTAGAGTAGACAGGCTCAGAGAAGACAAGGAATACAAACAAGACTCAAATCATGTGGTAATAGAGCTGGAATAAGAATCCAGGTCCCCTGACTCCCTGTTAAATGTGTCTTTCATACTTTGGCTAAGACTAGAAGTTGATTAGAAAATAAATTGGTAATTGCTACACTCAGAATGATTTAGAGGAGATATTCATAGTATTTCTGAATCCAGTCAATATATATACAGTGAGTACTAATTCTGAGATATCATGGTCTATAAAAAAAAAACATGGGACTAGACGATCTGGCTTCTTATCTTGGTCCTACTTCTTTGTGGAATCTTGAACAGGTAAACTAATATCTCTGAGACTGAATTTCTTTAATGTTTTAGTTTAATACATCAATCGTTCTAAGACGTCTTTGTGTTCTAAAATAATATGGTTTTGGATATCATATAACACTTGGGCATATTCTAAAAATTTGGATGCTTGTCCTCAATATTTCCCAGAAAAGTGACTGTGAAAGAAATCTAACTCTCATTAGCTTTTAGTTTTAAAATAGCGTACTTTTGGATAACCTCTGAAATTAGGTGTTTATGTTCAAAACTTCCTAGAAAAGTCACAACAAAGTAAGAGAAACAAATATATAAACTAGTAAATAAAACATGATGCTGTAAGTGCTGCAGCAGAAGTGTATACAGAGTGTACTCAGAGGTGGTAAATCCACCTCCCTCACCATCTCCACAAAGGTGAGCAGAAGAAATCACACGGAGAAGATAATCTTCTCAGAATACAGAGAAATCAGCAACAACTCTTAGTGTCCCAAGTTTCTAGGCCAACATGCAAATTTATCTCTAATACTATCTATGTGCAAAACCAACTACTAGAATAGAATTCACCTCCATTGTTGAAGAATATTGTTATTAGGGGTAGAATTATAGATTCATAATTATTTTGTTTCTATTTCAATATATTTTATTGTATTCAGACTTCCATTGTTTATGTAGAGGACATAGCTATTTAATTACTGCCCTTTGGAGTGTCTTTTCTCTGTTTTCCTTAAGGATTTTTATCTTTCTCTTTGTTTTTTTGTAGTTTTGCTATGATGCTTCAAATATTCACTGCCCAATACAATCACTGCTAGCCATATGTGGTTATTTAAATTTAAATCTCAGTTAATTCAAATTACATTAAAGTTGAATTCCTCAGTTATACTAGCCACATTTCAAGTGCTCAGTGGCCACAGGTCTCTAGCAGCCACCACATTGGATTGTGCACAATAGAACATTTTCATCATTACAGAGTTCTGCTAGGCAATGCTGCTCTTGATTTACCTTTTTATTTTCTGGATGAGATTTTATTTGGTTTGATATATCTGCAGAGTGATGCATTTCATCAGTTCAAGAAATAAATCAACCAGTGCTTCCCCAAATATTGCTTCTTCTCCATTCTCCTAGAATTCCAATTAAAAATAATTTGGATCTTATTACTGTATACACTATATATCTTACTCTCTTCCAAAACTTTTATCCTTTTGTCTACTTGTATCTTTATTCTAGATATTTTCTTCAGGTATACTTGTAATTCATTCATTAATTCTCTCCTAAGTTATATAAAATGTATAAAAACTATTCATAGAATTTTAGTTTTATTCATTATATTTTTCAGTTTCTAGAATTTCTTTGGTTTACTGTTGAGTGGAAGTTTAGAATTTCTAGTTTTATACTGAAATTTTATAATTATATTAAATTTTAATTTAATAACATGATTTCTATTGAAAAATTCAATGCTCCATTTTGATCTCCTTGAGTATAAAGTAACAATTATTTAAGGATTTCTGTTTGCTAATTCTAATACCTCGCCTTGTGGGTGTATTTTATTGTCTGTTTCATCTGCTGATTTTTTATACTGTCCTCATATGCCTAATTACTTTGTATACAGAAGTTGTGTTTGAGAAAGTATGTGTAGAAATAATTGAGTGGGTAGAATATTATCTTCATCCTGTGAGGATTTTTTGATGTTTCTGCTATCCTGTGGCAATCTGGATCCTCTTAAAACAATTTAGGGATTCACATTTCTGGGACTACTCAGATGATGCAAAGCTGTGCTGCAGCCCAGTGACAGCTGCTTTAATTCCAGTTATCCTCATTCCTAGGCTGCCTGTCTTTGGAGTCCAAGCCAACATGTGTGGGATTTACCAAAGCCCCACCCCTGCTAGACCCAGGATCTAGCTTTTGTCCTCCTAATACAGCAAGGCTGTCGACAGCACAGCTCGTCTCAGCCATACCTTTTGGACAGGAAAATGCCCACTGGATCAGAGCTGTCACGGTATGCCAATCACCTACACAGACATCTTCCTTCTCCTTGGTATTAAGAAGGGTATGCCTCGTCCTCTTAATAGCTCTCAGGTGGCTTTAAACAGATGTTTTTGTAAATTTTATAGAGTTTGTCTAGTTGCTATCATGGAGAACATGTCCTTAGTTATGTAACCTATTATAAACAGAAGCAAAGTCATGCATGCATTTTTTTAAACTTTTTTTTTAAGTTTTGGTAACAGGATTTATTTACATAAATATAAGAAGAGTACGGAACATCCTCATACCTCTTCAATAAGGATGCATTTGGCAAAATTAGGAAGTTAACATTGATATATTACTCTTAACTAAACCAGAGGCCTTACTAAATTTTTGAGTTTTATCATTAATGTCTTTTTTCTCTCTCTCTCTTTTTTGATTTATCTAATTCAGAATACTACATTGCATCTAGTCATTGTGTCCCCTTCTTTGCCTCTGATCTGTGACAGTTTAAAGAGATATTTTAAGAGCTATTTAAGGGATATTTTGTAAGATATTGCTTAGTTTGGGCTTGTCTGATGTTTTCTTATAATTAGATTGGGCTTGTGGGTCTTGGGGAAGAATACTGTGGAGGAAACAACTCTCTTGTGCCTAACTCTTTTGTATATTTCCTTTTCATTGGTTGATAAGTAGTAGTATGCTTCTAGATAAATTTTTATTTTGGACAACAGTATCTAAATAAGTACCATGATTTGTAATGTATATTTTTGACTAAGCATAGAATGATCATTTTCTTCCAGACCTTCACAATATCCTTTAAATATAAATTTAGGTCAGAAATAAGAGAATAGAGTACTTTTAAGGCCCACCCATGAAACAAGACTTTATGAAATAAACATGTCTTAATTATAACACACTAATTAAACAACAATATGTTTGAAGGCTAGAATATAAATATAAAACAGTCTGCTGACTAATGCCAAATCTACTGAGACTAAGGCTTTATTATATTGTCACTTGTCTGGAGAATTTTGACAAAAGTTTTAGAACATTCTAAAATATTATATTTCATGTGAACAGTGCATCATTTTAAAGCCAAAAGAAACTTTGGGTAAGCTCTTTATTGGTCTAATAAGGGATGTGCTAGCTGTTGGCTTCAGCCTCTGTATCCAAAGTTCAATATGGCCTCTGTCCATATCATCATCGCAGATGTCTAGCCTTTCCTTCTGGCCTCTTTAATCTTAGCTGCATCATCACTTCTTATTTCTTTGACTCTGTTGCTCCAACTCACCTCCCCCACTCACTACTATCCCTAGTACGGCTCAGACCCTCCCCTGATCTCTACCTCACATGGCTTTTTTTTTTTTGTGTGTGTGTGTGTGTGTGTGTGTGTGTGGTACCGGGGATTGAACGCAGGGGTGTTCTACCTCGGCGCTACGCCCCCGGCCCTATTTTTTATACTTTATTTTGAAACCGGGTCTCACAAAGTTGTGGAGGGCCTCACTAAGGAGAGAAAGAGAGAGAGAGAGAGAGAGAGAGAGAGAGAGAGAGAGAGAGACAGGGAGAGAGAGAGCAAGAGAGCTGAGGCTGGCCGCGAACCCGGATCTTCTGGTCTCCGCCTCCCAAAGCACTGGGATTACAGGCGTGCGCCACCACGCCTGGCCTCACATGGCTTTTAAAAGATCAACAATTGTTAATCATGTGGATTTACCAGAAGAGTACTTTAGGCATATACCCAGTTTCCAAGATAAAGAGTTTTGATTACTACTAAGAAAAAAATGAACCCTGCAGTCTAGCATCCTGGGCTTGTACCCAAAGGGAGAAGAGAAAGTCACTCTCAGCTATGAGATAATCATAGAGCATCAAGTCTCAAGGCCTGGCAAAGGAGGGATAATACAGGACAATGGAGAGATAACCCTGTGTGTTGTTAACTAGGCTACAAACAGAAAGAGGCTTTGAGCAAAAGTCTTGAAAGAGTTTCATGTTAGAAGGGCAATTTTATATCATCAATGCCAAGAGAGGTCTCAGCAGGGTCCCACTTTCCCCTTCCTTGAGAGAATGATATTACACTAAGAGGAGTTGCAGGGTGTGAAACAGCAGACCACAGGGAGCCTCCTGTGTGAGGCCAGCTGCAGGAAAAGCTCTGGTGGGCACAGCTTACATAGACATGGCCCTCCAACAGTGCCACAGTGAGCCAACTCCATCAAGAGCCACTGTCATGGCCCCAAGTGCTGCCTCTGCTGAAAACATTTCACCAAGTACTACTGCGAACCACTAGAAAGACATGCTTCTTGAAGGTACCACTGTGAAGTTGGCTTCAGCCGGGCGTGGTGGCGCACGCTTGTAATCCCAGTACTTTGGGAGGCGGAGAACGAAGGATCCGGGTTCGCGGCCAGCCTCAGCTCTCTCTCTCTCTCTTTCTCTCTCTCTCTCGTGAGACCTGGTTTCAAAATAAAGTATAAAAAATAGGGCCGGGGGTGTAGCGCGGAGGTAGAACGCCCCTGCGTTCAATCCCCAGTACCACCACCAAAAAAAAAAAAAGAAGTTGGCTTCATTTGTAAATCACCTAGGAGCATTTGAAAGGTAGCTATTTCTGAGACCAAAGATTTTAACTCAGTAGATTTGGGAGGGGCACTGGAAGCCGTATATATCTCTTCAATACTTCTGCAGATTCTGATGTCTCTACTCCTGGGTTACCATTCAGACATCAGAACATGGGGCCAGTTATTTAGGGAAAGAGTATCAATGATTCTAACTACTTGTAACTGAGAAAAGAGACTAATATTTTTCTCTCAGGAACTTGGTAGGCTTTTGTGGACTGAATTTCTGGGTAGGTTTTAGTTGAGTAAATAAACTTGGAGCTGTAACTAAGTTACTAATGGTTGAAGAGGTGTGTGAGAGAGGAATTACTATAATATTTGGTAGGATTGGTTCTATCGATGGTAATATAGAGATCATAGAGTTAAAATTGCAATGAATATTTTTCTGTTATATGAGATTTTTCCTTTCTGTGACTGGGATTATTACTTTTAATTTATTTGGATTGTCACTAGACCCATAACTGAATATTCCCGGTTACCATGGTGATGTAGACTCAATCTCTTCATACCTTTAATTATTTGCATATGGTTTCTTTTTCTCCTTCTTACCACAACCCTTCCCACAGTAAACCCACTGGAACTTAGATTCACTTTGAGTTTGCTTTTGAAACATGGTAGTCTTGTATAAAAATCCCTGGAGAAGCCATCATTAATTCTTCAAGATACTTTTTTTTGTAAACTGTATGTAGAGCTTTGATATTATTTTGATTTTCTTATGTGACAGAATTTTATATAGAGAGACAGAATATTTTTCTTTCTCTTTTCATCATCTGACATTATAGTAATCCTTAGAATTGCAAATGCTGGAGAAAGAAGAAACAAAACCAGTACTGTAATAAAAATGTTTTGGAAATTCTCCTTTGATATGGCGTGGTTAAGGGTATAGCAAGATTCCAAGTATGTGCTCCTGTGGAAATGAAGAACTCGCCTTTCTCAATTACCCTTGGAATTGCTCCTTCGGGGAGAAACAGCATGGTATTAAGAATTTGTTTCAGTTATGAATAGAGATTTAGATAAAGAACTATTTGGGGTGTCAGACTTCTTTTTTCTCAAAATAATTCTTGCATTGACCAGCATTGGGCCTGTCAATACCCCATGAGCAATACCACATGAGTGCCCCTTGCTGTAAGGAGCATACAGAGTCCTCCATGAAAGGAAGAAAAGGGATGTTTATTCACTTGTTTGTTTTTTAGATTTTAAAAACCCTAGTTCTATTTTTCATTTTAAACCCAATTCTTTACTTTCTTTTTAAAATATGCCTTTATCAGTGCATTGTAATTTTACACAGTGAGGTTCACTGTGATACTGACATACATGCAGAGCACTTGGTGTGATTTCCTCCACATCCTACCCCATCCCTACCTCTGCCTCATACATGTTAGTGAGATTGGCAGTGATATCTTCGTATATGGATATAACATTATTTGAACTGTTTCCTTCCTCAAGTGTGCTTTTTCCTCTCCCCTCCTCCTTCCCCCAAACCCCTTCTGTCTTCTATTGGTCTCTCTTTTCATTTATCTGAAGTCCCTTGTGTTTCCTATTTTCTTTTTGCTTCTACATATGAAAGAAAAAACATATGAAAGACCCTGACTTTCTCAGACTAGCTGATCTCACTTAGCATGATATTCACTAGTTCCATCCATGTTCTTGCAAATGAAATAATTTAGCTCTTTATGGCTGAGTAAAATTCAATTTTGTGTATATACCAAATTTTCTTAATCCATTCGTCTGTTGATGAACACCTAGGTTGGTTCCAAAATTTGGCTATTGTGAAATGTGAGGGCTAATATCTAGAATATATAAAGAACTTTAAAAACTTAACACTAAAAAAAACAATTTAAAATGGGTAATTCAACTGAATAGATACTTGTCAAAAGAAGAATTGCAAATGGTCAACAAATATTTAAAAACATGTTTAACATCATTAGCAATTAGGGAAATTCAAATCAAAACTATACTGAGATCCCATCTAACTCCAGTTAGAATGACAATCATCAAAAATACAAACAATAATAAGTACTGGCAAGGATGTGGGGAAATGGCATTCTTATGCACTGTTAGTGGGAGTGTAAATTAGTACAACCATTATGGAGATAAGTATAGTATGGAGGTTCCTCAAAAGACTAGGACTAGAACCATCATATGACCCAGCTATACCACTGCTCAGTATCTTTGCAAAAGAATTAAAGTCAGAATATTATAGTGATACATGCATATACATGCTTATAGCAGCACAATTCACAATAGAAATGAAATGTTTTTAACTCCAGTTGTAATATACAGAGCACTTGAAATATTTTGTTTACAAAGCATTTCACAAACATAAAATACATAATTCACTTAAAGTATTTTATTATTTTTTTCTGGTACTGGGGATGGAACCCAGGGGAATTTTACCTATGAGCTACACCCCCTAGCCCTATTTTATTTTTATTTTGAAACATGGTCTCACTAAGTTGCAAAGGACCTCACTAACTTGCTGAGGCTGGCTGCAAACCTGTGATCCTCCTGTCTCAACCTCCCAAGTACTGGGATTATAAGCGTGCACCACCACGCCCAACTTATTATTATATGTAAAAGAATATACCTTTGTAATAAGGTAAAAATAAAATTAAGAAGATCGTATTCCTCATTTCTCTCTGTTGATCAGTTTGCAGATTTCTTCCACCCACACACAAGATACTATATTAGAAAGTATTAGGAAGTATTAGGAAATTATTAGGAAAATATAGAAATATTAAATATTTCTATATTAGAAAGTATTAGGAAATTCTTTTAAAATTAGTATAATAATGTTGAAAAACAAAAATGACGGAGAGAAATTGAATGAGGATGTAATCATGAGGAGATAACATCCATATTTAAGAGACCCAGTTATCTCAGTTATGTGGCATTGGATATACCAGGATCTTCTAACAGGAGTGGAAGAGTGAGCTCCTGTTAAGATAGGTGAGGGGGCCAGGGTTTTGCTAGCAGGTACAGAACCACTGCATGCTATCTTTGGGGATTTTCACTAGACTTGACTTTCAGCTCATTCTGTCAATGATCAACAGTAGGGCTTGTTCAGACAATGAAACTATCTACTTGGTGGCCTGGCCAGTTCACATGGCTATTGTGAAGATGAAATTAGACGGTTTTGGCCAATGCCACACGTGGCCTACAGAAGAATAGCAAATTCTCTCAGTTCCATGGTTCCATTGTTAACAGTAATTAAAATCCATCCTTAATTGTGGAATGACTGAGCTGACTTAGCTTTAATTGAGAGTGGGGAGCATCATGGGAGCAAAGCCATAGGTGTTGTTTGGTGAAGTCATTGCTAGTGCAGGCAGCGGCTACTAAGCAAGACTGAAGAAAGAACCGAAGCAAAGAACTTCAGCTTGCTGGAGTATAAATGGCCAGGAGGAATAGGGGAAAGCCTCAAGTCCTAACCTGGGTTTAGTACAGAGCCAGCAGGATATGTAATGATAGCCAACAATTACTGCACATTAATTTTATGGCAGGTGTTATTCGAAGAGTTAAGTATAAACTCATTTTTTGTAGATGCCCCTTATCTGCAAATGGGTGGGTCATTCCAAGTTCCTCAGTGGATGCCTGAAACCATAGATAATATTGAACCCCATATATGCTATATATTTTTCACACATTCCTATAATAAAATTTAACTTAGAAATTAGGCAGTGTAAGAGATTAACAACCACAACTAATAATAAAGTAGAGCAATTATATACTATAAATAAATAAGTACAATATACTGTGATAAAATTGTCAGCATCATTATTCTCATACTTTGGAGTCATCAACAAGTAATAAAAGGGTTTACATGAACACAAGCACGGTGATACCACCACAATCAGTCAGCTGACTGACATACTTGCTGACTAATGGGCAGGTCTACAATGCGGGAACACTGCACAAAGGAATGATTCATGTCCCAGATGGGACACAGCAGGATGGGGCAAGATTCCGTCATGCTACTCAAAACTCAGGACAATGCACAGTTTAAAATTTATAATTATTTCTGAAATGTTTCATATCATACTTTTGAGCCATTGTTTCAGTTATTCATGGAAAGTGTACCCATGGATAAAGGGGACTACTGTATACTAATAATCGCCTGACTTTCCAGCTGAGGAAAAGATAGTATAGACAACTCAAATAACTTTCCCAGGGTTCCATAACGAATAACTTTTGTAGCTGTGATTTGAACTCAGACTATGTCCTCAGAGCACCAGAAAGGCATAAGATTAAATGTTTTCTTCATTGTCTGTGGTTTTCTGGAAGAGTCTGCTGGGCACTGAAAGCTTAGGAGTCCCCCCCACCCCACCTCCTGGCAGTGCTGCTTTCTCTGTGTGTGAAGTTGCACAGGCCCAGGTTTGAGCTGCTGCCTATTTTTGCTTCTGAGTTTTCTCTCATCTTGTAGTATTTAAAATCAAGCTCAAATTCCTGAGCAAACATACCATGATAGAATGGCAGGTCAAGCAAGATTGAATGAGTCTTATCAGCTGTATTTCATATTGCCAAAGTAGAGTCTAAGCCTTTCACTTATAATTTGAATCCCAAGCAAAGGAAGAGGATTAGTAGATTGACTGTTGTTTGTGTTATCAATTAATATCGGCACTAACCATTTTGTCTGTGGTACTTTGTCATTTACGAAGTTCTATGCCATACAATCTTCCATCTGATCCTCACCAAAGCCTTGGAGATGCATGAAGTCAAAATTTTTATTATTTTTACTTTACAAATGAAGGCTAAGTAACTTGTTTGAAGTCACGGAGTGGTAATGTTCAACATTAATATGCGGTCTAGATTTTCTGATTTGCAAATCTTGTAATCCCTCTACTTCATAAACTGAACCCTTAGGTGCCATCAGCCACCTTCTAAATGTAAAATTTCCATTGGTCACAAGGGCTTGTGTGACATTGTGTGGATAATTAAGTGCCATCCATTCTCTCTACTGGGAACTACCTGAGGGTGTGTCAGTGTCCTTAATCAGTGCCACACAGGAAAGATAAGGCACTATTATCTTTACTGCAGAAGTACACTTGAAAATACAACAAAGGACCTTGAAGCTATTAACATAAGCTTCTGATCCTTAGGGAAACTGTTTCAACACTTGAGCTATCATCGAAAGTCCTTGAGACAAGTAACTCAGGAGTGCAATGGTCATGATTACACTTTACAAGCAAACTTAAAAAGATATCAGGAGCTACTTTACCAGGTCCCCTGCTAAGAAAAGAAATGAAAACTGGAGAAAAACCCACTGCAAAGCATTCTAGCCTGAGGATGTGGACTATTTTGCATTATAGCAGACTGACTGCAACCAAATATTTTCATTGGAAATACATAAACGAATAACTTTGCTGAATTCTGCTACCTAGGAAGTACATAAGACATACAATTTAAATTCTAATCATGGGTAGCAAAAATCCTATGATACTCATTTTACCGAGGAGAATGCCAACTCTGGCAAGATTACAAGCTAGAAAATTATATTTTCCGTGTGTAAATTTGTTCTTTAGCTTCATTCAGTAATAAGAATTATTTATTTTGTATTCAAATGATAAGTGCCTTCTAAACCAAACCTACTATTAGGTTGAGCCATATGAAATTACCAATATTTGACTGTTTTTAGTCAATAAAATGCATTTTCATCTGGTTTAAACTAATAAATACCAAAGCATGAATAGAAATACTGAAATTTGCAGTGTCCTAAACATAACCTTAACTTTCTTTTTTTTTTTTTTTTCGGTCCCGGGGATTGAACGCAGGGGCGTTCTACCTCCGCGCTACGTCCCCGGCCCTATTTTTTATACTTTATTTTGAAACCGGTCTCACGAAGTTGCGGAGGGCCTCACTAAGGAGAGAGAGAGAAAGAGCTGAGGCTGGCCGTGAACCTGGATCCTCCGGTCTCCGCCTCCCAAAGTACTAGGATTACAAGCGTGCACCACCACGCCTGGCTTAATCATAACCTTAGCTGTACAAAATATTTTAATAAAAACATCAAAGGGAAATCAACCCTCTCACTGAAACAATAATTTGTCAATATAATGATTTATACTAGTTATCTTACAAATGTCTTTTTATTACTAGACTAGTAATATGGTGAATATTAAAGTAAAAATGAGTCACTGCGTTTATTTCTTGGTTTTGTGGAAGGAAGAAGAGCAGAAAGCATCTTCACATGAATAATCTGACATTATGTCAGTTTCCACGGGGATCTATGTGGGAGCTGAGGGTATATTGATTATTGGTAATGAGTTTGGAAACTGTGTGGTTTGGGCTCATCGAAAACAAAGCATTTATGTGTATATCTGTTCCTACAGAGATGCATTTCCAGTTCCTTTATATTTGGGAGCTGAAATGTTTCTCTGTGTGATCACATGTATAGATGTTAGTTTCATCAGGAGTGACAGATGACAATTTTTAGAAGGATTTAATGTATTTTTAAACCTGACATCCACTTTAAGCAGATATCCACTATTCTCTTCAGGGTGAATTGCTTTACTGCAAGATTATTGGTGAAAACTTTCAAAGATTATGTCAAGGGAAAAAAAAAACTTCTATTGCTTTTTGAAGAAAAAGTCATAGTAATAATTTAATTTATCCTTATTCCTTATCTCTACATTATTTCAGTAGATGAAAAACATTTTTCTCTTCTTTCTTACACTTTATTATGTTGCAACCATTTATCTTCTAATAAGGTAACTTTTGTGTTGAATTAATTACATACAGCACCCCACACGTTTAATCACTACTAAGCAAATTCTTTACTCAAAAGATAGGACACTAAAAATATGGCTGGGATTCAGCTTCAGTTCAACCAACCAATAATTTCATATTATAGCCCATCAGTAGGCCTTAATGTTTAGCTACTTTTTACCCATTAATAAATATTGAGAACCATCTGCGTGCCAAACACTGTCTTAGGTTCAGGGAATAATGTATATTTGGGGGCATGAGATAAGACATGAAATAAATCAGGGAAAACATTTCCGAGTCTGGGAGAAGGTGGTAAAAACCTTCCTAGTACAGAAAAGGCTTTCATGCAGGGTTACAGAGAGACAGACAGAGGAAATGGCAGGGAACTGCATGGTTGCCACATAGAAAATGTGGGAGGAAGAGAAGGGAGACAGGCTGGGTTCATAGCAATTGCTTTGACTCACCATGATTATTTCAGCTACCAAGTAACTGAATAAATTGAGTAGAGAGGCTGTCTGTACTGAGCTGTAAAACAGTCTTAGAATGAGAAAATTCCATTTTAAACTTAGGGAAAAAATTCCTTGCAGGAACATGTCACAGAAGCAGATTGTAGGGTCTAGAATTCTTTCCCTGTACAATTATTGCTGAGTGTTTGTTAAAATAAAAAATAAGAATGTTTATCCGCATAAGGAATGAAAATATTTGGGGTTTTTGCTTTAGTCCATTAAATGTGTTTTGTCTTGCCATTCTTTGCCACAGTGTTCATGTAATGTGGGGTTTACCCTAGAGCAGGAGGCACTCTATCCCTAAAGGGGCAGTGTGTTCGCTCCCATTTCCACTGGTGTTTTGATAAGTTTTTCCATTGAGAGATGACTTTTTAATAATTTCCAGAGCAAACCCGGGTTACTATTTGACTTCTAAGTTACTGTTACAGACAAGTGAGTCCAGTTGGCAGAAGACCCGTGTACTTTTTGCCAGGGTTCCATTCTAAGAAAAGCATATGTATTTTTCTTGAAACAATGGCTAATGAAAGTCATCAGAGAAGTGATGAAACCCAAATATGAAGAGAAAAGACCCAGGCAAAGCAACTATCTTTGTCTTCAGAACTCATGTTGTGTTGTCTGGTGGTATGGTGGTATGGCGGTCTCTAGTAGTTAATTCCATTAAGCATCTGATACTTACTAACAAGGCCATACTACTTACCCAGCTATTTAACTACAATCTTGCACTGCACAGCTTAGTGATGTTTCAGTTAGTGATGGACTGCATCTATGATGGTGGTCCCCTGAGATTATGATGGAACTGAGATTCATACGGCCTTGTGAAGTTGTAGCTGCTGTAATATCCTCACATAACACACTACTTATGTGTGTGTGGTGATGCTGGTGTAAACAAACATACTGAGCTGCCAGTTGTATAAAAATATAGTACATACATTTATGTACAGTACATAATACTAAGTAATCGTATGAATGACTATTTCTGATTTAAGTATTTACTATTCTTTTAATCACTATTTTAGGATATATTACTATTTATAAAAGAAAAAAGTTAACTGTGAAATGGTATAGCACTTTATAGCAGCAGCAGCCCAATGTAAACTTCTGTTTACTGCATCTTGATTGCATTATTTTCTCTTGTGCCTAACTTAATGTTATGTCATTTTATTTGTGCATCATGGTCCTAGGGGCCATAGGTTATACCATCTGTCTCTCTCTCTCTCTCTCTCTGTCATACACACACACACACACACACACACACAGACATCATACATACACCATATAGCCTAGATGTGTGGAGAGCTATACCATCTAGGTCTTGTGGAAGTACGCTCTATGATGTTCACACAGTGGTGGTGAAATCACCTATCAATGCATTTCTCAGAACATATTCCCATGTTAAGTGAGGCATGACTGTAAAGGCAAAACAAAGTAAAACTAAAACCCTCTCTGTGGCCACAGAAAAAGCATCTAAATATGGACAGAGGACTGCAAGTGGTGTTCTCAGGCAGATAAACACATTGTGACAGTAGCACAAGAGGGGAGATGATGTCCTGGGCATCATTAAGTGCTTATTCATTTCTTCTAACTCACAGAGCCACTCTGATGAAATTTGGCAAGGCCCTCCAGTGTCTTAGGCACCCCATAGAGGGGAGCCCAGAAGTATCAGTCATCCTCACCTTGCCCTGGTCAATGCCTTGCAGTAGGAGGAAGAGGAGAGAGGGTTTAGGACATGTTATCCCTATCAGTAGAAAAATAGCACAGTTGATGCCTAACTTTCTTTTCTGAAAATAGCACAGGTAGTTTTTCAGCCAAATGAGATTTTTATCAAAAGAGAAAATAAAGGCAGAATGTGAATAAAAGCGGATGTCAGTGCTTCCAATAATGCTAAGTTTTGTTTTAACAGGATAAAAGAAACAATATCTCCAGGCCCTTTAAAATTCCCCAAATGGAAACAGATCAAATAATGACAAATGGGATATTCATATTTTTTTTAAAAAATGAGAGGACATGTATAATATAAGGCAAATGTAAACTAGAGTTGAAAAGATATAAAATAATTAGGCCAAGAGTAATCAGTAGAATATATGCAGAACCAAACAATACCTGGAAGGAGGATTAAAGGAATATTTTGAAAAATAACATCTTTACAACTCTGTCCAGAACTCACAGCTGCAGAAACAGAAGTAAACAAGTCATCCTATTAGGAGCCTGCAAAGTTAGGGAACAGCTGAAGACTCAAAACTAAATGAGATTCTTGTTAGTTGTCATTGATATGATTATAACTCATACAAGTCCCTAATGGAAAACTACAAAAGGATGTTTGTTGAGATAGGGATACAAATAACTTTTGCTTGTTTGTTTTGTTTTAAAGCAGATAACAAGAATGGATGTGTTCTATATTTGGGGTTTTTTTAAGTATGTATTTTATATACAGTCATTTAGCATAAAATCTTCCCCAGTGCCTTTTCATAGATGATTAGATGGTGGAAAGTTGCTCCTGTTACTAAGCATGGCTGAAAGTTATTGCATTCCATGAGGAAGGGGCCATGGCTTACTCTTATTTGCATCTCCCCTCCCCTCAGTTTGCATCATGTAAACCCATGTGTGAGGTCTTCCATGCAGATAGTCAAACCAAATAAATCATGCCTGGGAGTAGAAAGTGGGGCCTGACTTAATTAGTTTGACTATCATGATCAGTCTTCAAATATCTATTAAACGAGTGACAGAAAGTTAACAACTTAGGATTTTGTAGCATTTACAGGTGTCATTTATTTATGTGTTAAAGCTACACCAAAATCTCACGAACATAAAAATGGTAAGCTATGACTCAGGATTCAAATTTAAGCATTCATACAAGAATATTAATAGGCACAAATTATATGTGACAATAGTTTTTATTTTGTGTACTTCATCTCTTGGGTTCCAAAGAGATACCTACTTCTCTATTTAATCCAAAAAAAATCCTTAAGCAAAATGTGATAGGGGCCCCTGGATGTTATCCTGAAAATTGCATTAATGACTTCAGAAAACAATGTTACAACTTTATTACATCATTAAAGAGAGATCTTTCTACACATGTGCACTAAAAAAGTGGAGAAACCATTTGTCTTCTATAATTTAGCAAAAAATCAAATTACTATCTCCACTTTGATTTCTCTTTTTTAAAATATACTTTTATTGGTGCATTATAATTATTATATCATAATGAAATTCAGAATGATAAAAACATATATGCACACAGCACTTGGTGTGTTTCCTTCCAGTTCCCACCCCACCCACCCGTACATGTTATTGAGATTGTTATTGATAATTTTGTATATGCACATAACATTATTTCAACTGCTCCTTCATCAAGTATCCTCCCCCCCACCTCCCTCTCATAATCCTCGTCCACTATGTTATTGGAATCTCTCCTTCCTTATCTGATTTCTCTTTTGAAATCATTTTTTTTTATGTTTGGTTTTCCTTTGCCTCTGGTATTCTGAATGATCAGTGTGTAACATCTGGATAATTTTACATTAACATCTGGAATTTGGATTTTGTTTTTGTCTGATGCATATAGACTGCTTCTTTAAGAAATATATTTTTCCAGCTGCTGTTTATTCATTTCAAAAAGATAGGTTCAGTGTAACCGCCTCTAAAAGTCTTTAGGAGACACAACCATGTTCAATCCAAAGTCCTGCCAGTCTATTTTCTTTCCCATTGTCTTTTCCCATGGAGGAAATGGTGGAGATCTGTATAGCAGCAAGAGTTTGGGGTGGTAACAGGTGATGTTACTGAGCATAGGGGCCTTTGACATCAGGCCTGCTTTGGAATCTCTGTCTCGCAGTCAATAACCGTGTAACCTTTGGCAACTTTTTGAAGTTCCGTTTCTTTATTTTAAGATGATGAAATATAAATACATATATTTCAGTGGTAGTCATATTAAATGAGATGATTTATACAAAATATATGGTTCAAGGTGAATATTCAATAAATGGTAATGGTCATCATCATGTATTCCAGAGTAGTATAGGATGCAACTTAAAATTTCTTCGTTTCTTGATCTCCTAGGATTTTATGCATGCATTTAGTAGTCAGGAATTCATGCAAGGTTTTTTGAGAACTGCAACTGAGTCTTATCTCTTGAAAATTTGTTCTTTGAGTGGAGGAAAAGGAAGAAATTAAGTCTGCTAAAGATATTATAGGGGAAGCCAGAGAATATGAAGTGTGTTAGTAAAGTAACTTTGATTTTTAGGCAAAGCTTCAGAATTCATCATAAAACAAAATCTATAAGTCAAAGTTATTACAGTAGCAGGGATATGAAAGCCCTACACTCATTATAATGAATGCAATATTGTTCAAACTGTTTTTGGAACTCATCTTGGAGTTGGTTATTTTTATATTGATGACTTACTCAGTCCTCTTGACTCTGAATGACTTTTGTTCATTTCCTCTTCCAAATTATTTTCCCTCAAAGATGAAATTTTGTAATATTGAGATAGTCATAGGAATGCTCTCAAGTTTCTGAACATAGCTCTGAATAATTCCAAAATCTCTGAGTTTTGGGTATGTATGGAACCAAGGCAATTATTATAAAGGGGTTTTCATTCATTTACTTATCTGATTTTTGATACTTTTGTTGAAAAAATTAGCAGTTTCATTTTATATTCACAGACTAAAAGGCAGTTTTAAGAGGAGCATGAGTTAGCAGTTTCAAAGAAATTATCTTAGTAACAGGGATTTAACACATTTATTCTAAAATCTTAATAATTTTCTTCAATGTATTCTTTCCTGTGTTCCTATAGTACATTTAAAAAAAAAGTGAGGGTTTGCAGATTGTCTAGTTTTTTTTTTAATTATTTTGCCTGATACTTAGTAGGTTGGGTGCTCAGTAATACTGGATGATCAAATGAATGAAGACATGACAAAATCAGTTTATTATCGCTATATGCTGAAGAGGTGTCCCTTTTATACGTCTACTTATTTCCAAGAGAAGGGCCAAGGTCGTGGACATAAAACACAATCTTACTGGGACAATGAACAATGAGAATTTAATTTAAAAAATTAAAAAAAATGCACACTGGCTGCTCATCTGGAATGCATTAGTTATTGTAGTCCAACTCTTATAAATTTAATTCAGATTTTCAGACAATTAAGACAGAAAAGGAAAATGTTAAATTATATAATTTCCTTGTCTGCCAAAGAAAAGAGAGCTTCCAAATTTTTAAGACAAACATTTTCCTGGCAATGAACTCTCAGAGCAAATTTTAGGGTAGCCCTTTTGTAAAGACTTCAGAGAGCAAAAAGTACACAGTCTTCAAGGACAACTAGTAGAGAGGAAAATGTTACTTATTTATTTCTACCATGTGAGAAAGCTAAAGATATACACTTAAAATTTTCATTCAATAAAGATATACATGTCTCTGAGGAGCACGGTAATATGATTCAATTGCATAATTTTCTGACAGTCTAACTTAACCCACAAAGGAGCCCTGGGGATGGGTGGTTAGTGTGTCCATTTTGTTGTCACTCTCAAATGTCAAGTGTGCAGTTAAATGCTCAGGGTTGAATTATTTGACAGGAACTAAAGCATCAATATTCTTTATTGCTGGTATTCTTCTGTGTGATTAACATACAGAGTGCATACCTTCCAAACTGGAGAGCCAGCTCACTGCCACACAGAAATGCTTTTTTTTTTTATTAAGATGGCTTGTGGCTAGAAGAATATGTTTTCTGAATGTATACTTTAAGCAATAACAGCTAACATTTACTGATCATTTGCCATGTGCCAGTCCTTTGCAACTCTTAACTCATCAAACCTTCACAATAACCCCATAGAGTGGACACTATTATTATTCCCATTTATGAATAAGTAAACTGATTGGCCATATCACCTGGCCTAAGGTTATATGGCTAATGAGTGGCAGAACCAGGATTTGAACACATGCTGATGCTACGGCCTATGTGTTTAGTCACAATCATGAACATACCCTCCAAAATTGCCTACAGATTTGCATAAGCACAGAACAACAGTATAGTAAATTTAGACATCCAGCAAGGACAATAATGAGGGGACATGACATGAACAATAATAAGGGTTCAGTAACTATTCAGTAAGTAATATTTGACTTTTTTTGTGGTACTGGGAATGAAACCCAGGGGCATTCTACCTCCGAGCTACACCTCCAGCCCTATTTTTTTTATTCTTTATTTTTAAACAGGGTCTCACTAAGTTGCAGAGGGCCTCACTAAGCAGCTAAGACTGGCCACGAACCTGCGGTCCTCTGGTCTTAGCCTCCCAAGTACTGGGATTACAAGCATGCACCACCATGCCTGGCTTATTTGCTTGCTTTAACTATGAAAGACATCAGTGTGACTCTCTTCCAAACATCTCACAATGAAAAGAACTCTATTATGATCAGAAGGCTAAGATGAAGAAAGTTTCTTTTAAAAAATGTACCACGTAATAGCTGAATAAATGAATTAACCTACTCCCTAGCTTCAAGTTGGAAAATAACTCTAGTCTTATGAAGGTGGTTGTGGAAAGTGCACTGAAGTTGAAGTAAGAAACAAAATATGAACAGGAATTATTCCCAACTCTACCCCTCAGCTTCTGAAACCCCAGTCTAGAGTGGCTCTGGCACCTTAGATGTGCATTCTTACAAATTAAATTTTATCTATAAGTTAGTTTAAGATTCCATTTCCCACTACCCTATAGATTTTTTTGTGATAGCAAGTAACATACTATATATGCATATTCTTGCAGATTCTAATGCAATCTGAAAATGTACAGTATTCAAACGTACTTGACATGAGTGAAAGATAGGCATCCAGTTGATGTAAAAGAAGTCCCAATGTCGGGGCATCAGTCTCTCGGGGCCAGTCCGAGAGTGATGCGATGCTGAAAGGGGGAGGGGGGGCAGACGCCAAACGGCTGGAAAACGCATACCTCGGACCGGGAGTCATGTCTGGCACAATCTCGTTTATTAGAAAGCCAAATCCCTCCTTTATAGTAGAGGCAATACAGGAAACTCGCAAGCAGTAGGGTGTTGTCCAATGGCACGCGACGGGTCGGGTCACCACCCCCCCTGTAACCTATCATAGGCAGAGGCACCTGTCATCTGTGAGCACAGAAGGAGGTAACTACCTATCATAGCCCTCCTGAGGCTAGGTGGGGCTATCTGCAGGACCTCCCTCCGAGGAGTCCGCCAGCGCCATCTTTGCCATTAATATGCTGAGTTACTGCCACGTGGGAGAGGCCGGGTACTCGGTACTCTAGAGCAGGCTTCTGCTAATCCACCAGGCCCTTTCATGGCACCGGGTGGAGGGCCCTACATCCCAAGTTATTTTAGTTCAGTTAAAAGAAAAGTAGCTTGTAGACTCCTTTCATGGTATTTAAAGCTGGAATTTTCTCTGTTATGACTCTATTCCTAATTACTCTGATTCTGTCTTTGAGGAGACTTTACTACACTGGAATATATACCAAGAGTATAGAGAGTCAGTATTCCTCTAAGAATCATAGGCAGATGAGAAACCTCTGAAGGCTAGAAAAGTGCTTTATTGTTTTTAACTGCTTTTCTAAAGAATGGAAAAAATGAAGCCAGCCAGACCCGCAGAGGCATCAAGGGGCTGCTGCTCCTTATGGATGATGTATGAGAATGAGGAAATCAGTCTGAAAATTTCTTAAGGGGACAAAGAATGGTACAGCACACTTAAAGTTTTGTTTTAATATTTTTAAATGTCAATTAAAAATAAATAGCACAAAATCATATAAAATGATTTATTATGGTTTAAATATAGAATGTCCCTGAAGAAAAGCTCATATAATGGCAATGTAGAAGTATTCAGAGGTGACATAGTTGGTTCAAGGTTCTAATCTCATTGGTGGATTGATCATTGATGGATTAATAATTTGAATGGACTTACTAGGGTGTAACTGTAGGCAGGTTAGGGGTGGCTAGAGCAGGTAGGTCCTTCGAGTATGGCCTTTGGGGCTATTTCTGTCCCTGTTCCCTTTCTCTGGCTCTCTGTCTGCTTTATGGCTGCCATGAGTTAACAGCTGTCCTCTGTTACTCCTTGCCACCATGATGTTTCTGCCTTGAATCCCACCAACAGTGGACGGAACCTCTGAAACTGTGAGCCCAAAAAAATGTTTTCTCCTTTATGTTGTTCATGTCAGGTAGTTGGTCACAGCAATGAAAAACTGACTAAAACAGAAATTAGTGCCAGAGAAGTGGGGTTCATTTTGTGACTAACCTGACCATGTTGTTCAGAAAACTTTGGAACTGATTTGTGGGAGGAATCTGGAAAGGTTTGAAAATGCAGATCATTATGGTTTGGGTATAGAATGCCCTTAGAGAAAAGCTAAAATATTTAGATATAGAATGTCCCTGAATAAAATGTTCAGAGGTGAAATAATTAAATCAGGACTCATCAGTGAATTAACCCATTTATAGATTAATAACTTGAATGTATTTATTGGGAGGTAACTAGGCAGGTCAGGTATGACTAGAGAAGGTAGGCCACTGGGGGTGTGGCCTTGGGGACTCTATCCTTCCCTGACCCCTTCCTCTGTCTCTTTTTCTGCCTCCTGGCTGCCATGAGTTAAGCAGCTGTCCTCTGCCATATCCTGCTGCCATGATGTTTCTGCACTGGAGCTGGCCAACCAAGAACCGAACCTCTGAGCCTGTCAGCCAAAATAAACCTGTTATCTTCTTTTTTTTTTTTTTTTTTTTT
>PVJS01016591.1:0-37283 GCA_004027185.1 Glis glis | reverse complement strand
AAAAAAAAAAAAAAAAAAAAAAAAAAGAATAAGCCAAATGCAATAATGAGCAAAATAATAGTGATGATGATGATGAAGATAATAAAGGCAATGAATTTAGGTTACTGTGGAGGCATGGGTACTTTTGCAATAACAAATATCTTACATGTTTCTAGAAATAAGACTGTTGAGATTTATTATTTAGTGAAATTTTACAGGGGAAAAAAACTTCTGTAAAACAAACACAAAGTTTGCGTGCATTTGTTCCACATCAAAGATTTCTTAGAGTCTTAAGACCACCATATCAATAGTAAATGCCTACATTAAACTAATTCACAATAACATAAAAAGTGCTCAATTATCATTGGTCATTAGGGAGATGTAAATTAAAACCCAAATGAGATCCTACTTCACATGCACTTGAAAAGCGATCCCTGCAATAGTCCTTTGCTACCACTACCAAGAGAGCAAGGCTCAGATCCACTGAAGCCGAAACAGGTGATGTGGGAGGGTAAAACTGCACAGCCACCTGGGGGAGAGGGCAGGCAGTTTCTTCAAAGACTAAACATGAACTTACCCAATGACCCAGTCATATCAATCGAGATATTTTCCCAAGAAGTCCAAGACATACATATTCAAGAAGATTTGTACAAGAACATTCATAGCAGCTTTATGCACAATTGCTTCAAACTGGAAACAGTCGGATGTTCATCAGAACACAGGACCATCGTCTCATATTTATACAATGGAATACTACTCAGCTGTGCAAAGTACAAAGCTGCTGATACGTGCAACAGCAAGGAGGGATCTGAGAGCTTCATACTCAGTCACAGAAGCCTTGTGCAAAACAGTGTGTCTTGTTGTTTCCATCTAATACAGAATTTTTATACAGACAAAACCATCTCCAGTGCAAAAAGAAAAAAAAAAAGACAGCTTCGGTGGCCTTCGAGAGAGTAAGGTGGGGGTTTACTGGAAAGGGACATGAGCCACCTTCCTTGGGTGATGATGTAATGTTATATCTTGACAGAGGTATGGGTACACATTTGTATGCATTTATAAAAATTTGTTGTATCCTACCCATATGATTCATGCATTTCCTTATATGTACATTGTACCTCAAAGGAACAAATTGGAACTGAAAATAAATATTAAACTCTAGTTATTGGCATGCATGATGAAGTGTTTAGGGGAAAGTGAACTGATGTTTATGACTCTATGTGAATGTAGCAACAAATATAATAGATAAGTATTTGGGAAGAGAGATGGACAGACAAATGGATATGTGTTAAATAAAATCTATTAAATTGCTAATGGTAAAACAGAGGCAGCAAGTATATGGCTCTTCCTTGTTAAATTCTTTCTTTTCTGTATGACTAAATTTTGTTCAAAATTAAATGTTGAAAAAGAATTACCTATCCAAGCGTGGTGATGCACACCTGTAATCCTAGTACTTGGGAGGCTGAGATAGGAGGATCGCAGGTTCGAGGACAGCCTCAGCAACTTACAGAGAGTCTCACCAACCTAGCGAAACCCTGTTTCCAAACAACAACAACAACAACAAATAGGGCTGGGGGTGTAGCTCAGAGGTAGAATGCCTCTGGCTTCAATCCCCAGTACCCACTGTATTAAAAATATGGCAAAAGAGGCCGGGCATGGTGGCGCACGCTTGTAATCCCAGCACTTTGGGAGGTGGAGACTGGAGGATCCGGGTCCAGCCTCAGCGCTCTCTCTCTCTCTCTCTCTCTCTCTCTCTCTCTACTTAGTGAGGCCCTCCGCAACTTCGTGAGACCCAGTTTCAAAATAAAGTATAAAAAAATAGGGCCAGGGGTGTAGCGCAGAGGTAGAACGCCCCTGGGTTCAATCCCCGGTACCACAAAAAAAAAAAATATGGCAAAAGATTGAGTCCTATTTCCTGGCTCAAACATCTGAAAGGAAAAAGCAAATTCCCCAAGTAAACAGGTTGTACAGTCTCATCTCACTGGACAACTGTATACACAATCATTAGCAAAATGCTTGAAGTTATTTTTCTCCAATAATAATCCAAATAAAATATCTTATTCTACAATAAGAATATCAGAGATCTATTCAGTGGCGTGAGAGGAATGGCTATTTCAGTTGATATTTTATTTAGGGTCGGTGATTTCTGATGGAAATGACCAGATATTTTAGGCTTTGCAGAACACAGGTCTCTACTACAATCCAACAACTTGGGTTGTAGGGCAAAAGCTGCCACGGAGCAAACCTAATATAACCGAGCATGGCCAGGTTCCCATGCAAGTGTATTTCCAGCAACAGAAAGGAGGACAGAGCTGGTCCTTGTGCTGTACTGTGCCAACTCCTCTTTCACGTGGCTGAAAGTATCAAGTCACTCTGCAACCTCACATCAGAGATTTCATCTTTATAAGGCAACCATTGGCCGCATAGTATATTGTATATTCAATGAACATGTCAGCCTTATTTTTGCAAGTCTTCCAATTCAAGTGACTGTAGGGACATAGCTTATATCTAATTTATATTTATTTTTTATTTATTTTTTTCTGCAGTACTGGGGATTGAACCCAGGGACATTCTACCTCCGAGCTTTATCCTCAGCCCTATTTTTTTATTCTTTATTTTTCAACAGGGTCTCACTAAGTTGTGGAGGGCTTCACTAAGTAGCTGAGGCTGGCCGTGAACCTGCGATCCTCCTGTCTCATCCTCCTAAGTACTGGGATTACAAGCATGTGCCACCACACCCAGCTTTAATTTTTTTTTTTAACTTATGGATGGTTTTCTGGTCGGGGTTGGAGTTCAGTTCCTGCTTTCACATTCACTGGGCATCAAATGTCCCCAGGTGCTGCAGTGCTTGCTACTGGAGATTTTAGTGATCCTATATCATGGCCATGGTGAGGATAACATGAGAGTTGAGAGTCTAGCTATGAGGAATGATGAGAGACCTGGGACTGGAGGCAAAAGCGCTTGCCAGGATGAGTGAGGTGCCTCCCAATGGGAGACCCACTCTCTTGCCAGAGTTCCCACTTCTTTTTTTTAACGTGCTTTTATTGGTGCTTTGGAGTCTCACATCACAATGAATATCTATTTGATGTTAACATACATGCACACAGCTCTTAGTGTCCCCCTAGCTTCCCCCCACCCGTATGAAGTACCGAGAATGATGTTGGTATATTCTCACATGTACACATTGTTTATGATAGTAATTCCACTGATTCGCTTCTTTCTTGCCCTTCCCCTTCCCTTGTACCACTTCCCTTGCCCCACTGAGGGTTCTCCATTATCAACTGGAGTCCCTTGTGTGTCCCCACTACTCCCTAGGTTGCACATATTAATGAAAACATATGTCCCTTCTTTTTTGTGATTGGCTGATCTCGCTTAACATAATGTTCTCCAGATCCTTCCATTTTTTTGCAAATCATGTTATTTTGGTCTTCTTTATCGCTGAGTAGAATTCCATTGTGTGTATTTCCCACAATTTTGTAATCCACTCATCTCTCATCTGTTGATGGACACCTAGGTTGGTTCCATGATTTGGCCACTGTGAATTGTGCTCCTATGAACATGGGTATGCATATATTACTGTAGTTTTCTGGTTTCAATCCCTTTGGTATGATACCCAGTAGTGGTATAGCCGGATCATATGGTGGATCCATTCCCAGTTTTCTGAGGAATCTCCACACTGATCTCCATAGTGGTTGAACTAGTTTGCAATCCCACCAACAGTGTAGAAGAGTCCCAAAATCATTAAGAAGTCAAACAACAACAAATGTTGGTGAGGACATGGGGAAATTGGGACTCTTCTACAGAGTTCCCACTTCCTAAGTATTGGCATAGAGGGAGAACCAACCACGACCAAGACAGAGTTCCTACCCTTCAGAAATTTACACTGCCAAGAAGAGGCAACTGGTGAATGGGAGAGAAATTCAACCATTATAAAGACCTTTCTAAAATTAGAACTACTGGTGTTGAATTATACTCTTGGGGATAGAACAAGCTAACCATCTCTGGAAATAATCAAGGAGGAGGCAGCATGACTTGCAATCAGGGATATTAGTAGTGCAATTTCTCAATTAGGAGAAAGTGTCTAAATCCAGACTCTGATGCACAAGGTCACAATTTACAAATTAAGTTTGATATAGGAAGAGAGAAAAGATCTGATTACACATCCGGTATCTAGTAATGTGAACATCATATTTTAAGTCATTTTACCTGTACCTACTTCTTCTTTATCCAGAATTCCAAAGATGACCACTGTCATTGCTTTTCCAAAGACATCTGCTGCATTTTAATTTATAAAAAACTTTACGATTTCATTCATAAAAAAAGAATGAAAAATTGTAAAGCATCCATTGCTTCATCTCCAACCATGGGTTGTGTTATTAAGAAAATGGAATTTAAAACGCTTCCCCCATCATTTCTGCTGACAGTTTTAAAATGACACAGATCACTCCCGAATGCTTTTAGCTCCTGCTATTCCCCTCAGGAATTAAAGACAAATGCAAGGGAAATGAAAACACTGTAGCACCCCAGTTAATGGACATTATTGCATTTTATTTATTAGTTAATTAGCCATGCCTGAAAATGTTAACTTAGAAGTAGAAGGATGGGGATCTAAAAATACAGGCCAGCCTCTTCCACGGAACCTAAATATGTCTGAGGCCATACATTTTCCTAACAGTCTGAAATAAACTCACTATTGTGCAAAAAAAAAAGTTCTGGAGCACCAACTGGAAATACTGAAGCATTGTAAAAATCTAAGAATGTGCTTTTCAATATGTGCATTTTTCACTCAAGGGTAAAATTTACTGAATTATTATTATTATGTATTGTAGCCTTTTTAAGACTGAGCCAATCGAACTGTCTCCTAATGTTTGTGAGTTAATGTGTACTCATGACAGCAAGTTTGAATTCTCTGTAAAACAACAACAAAAAAATCCAGTCAGATTTAAGACATTCATGACTTTCTTTTTTTTTTTTTTGCAGTACCAGGGATTGAACCCAGGGGCATTTTACCTCCGAGCTACACCCCTGGCCCTACTTTTTATACTTTAATTTGAAACCCGGTCTCACGAAGTTGCAGAGGGCCTCACTAAGTAGCTGAGGCTGGCCGGGAACCCGGCTCCTCCTCCTCCGGTCTCCGCCTCCCAAGTACTGGGATTACAAGCGTGTGCCACCACGCCCGGCCCCATTTATGACTTTCCTCTGTGACTGCACTTCCTGAGGATGGCACAAGCACGGGTTCAGGTCGCATCGCATCATCCTGGTGCCCAATCCGTGCCCAGCACTCTGCGGGAGTGGGAGGGAAAAGATCTAAAGCTCGCCTCCTGCCCTCAAGAGGGACAGAAGTTCAGCGGTGAGGGCTGGTGTGGGTAGGAACAGTCTAGAAAGATGACGTCAGAAATGGTGTTGGGAATGATTTTGTATGAAGTCACGTCGAAGGACAGGTGACTCTGGGATGGACTGCAAGACCCAGGGAGATTTTTTTTTTTTTTTGTGGTACTAGGGATTGAACCCAGGGGCATTCTACCTCCAAGCTATCCCCTCAGCCCTATTTTTTATTCTTTATTTTGAAACAGGGTCTCACTAAGTTTCAGAGGGCCTCACTAAGTAGCTGAGGCTGGCTGTGAACCCGGATCCTCTGGTCTCAGCCTCCCAAGTACTGGGATTACAAGTGTGTACCACCACGCCCAGCTCCGAGGGGGATTTTGATGAACAAACAGCGGGAGGGTGTTTTGAGCAGGGACTGGGTGCGCCAGGGAAAGAACTTTGGGGGATGAATGAAGATGCCAGTGTGAATCCACAGGGCACCTTGGGGACACAAGCGATCTCCTGGGATAACTGGAGCAAAGGAGACTCCTCAGAGAAGGAAGAGAAGAGAGACTAAGAAGAGATGGGCCCAAATGAGAAACTGGGGTCTGTTGGCAAGAAATCCTGAAGGCCAGCATTTGACATATATTCTGGAAAGACCTGGGTGCCACTGGAGACTTTGAAGCACTGGGCACAGTGGCGTGATTCAAGAAGGAGGCGGGAAGATTTTCCCGAATGCACTTTCACATAAGCATGACAACTTAGGGGTGCCCAGGCCTCTTCTGATACACAAGGTTTCCAAAAATTAGCACCTGTGTGGTTCCCTGCGCGTTCAGTACAGGCTGCAGTGTATATAGAGTCTCAGCGCAGAAGGTTCAGGGTGCGTGTGCAGCCCGTGGCACATGGTGGAAAACCCTGAGGGTCTGATCCGAACTGATGCTGATAAGTGCCTCAGCGGGGAAGGGATATGAAGAGGCTCTCAAAGGTACACAAAGCCAGGCGTGGTGGTGCACACCTGTAAACACTTGGGAGGCTGAGACAGGAACATCGCAGGTTGGAGGCCAGCCTCAGCAACTTAGCAAGACCATCAGCAACTTAGTGAAATCCTGTTTCCAAATAAAAAAATAAAATAGGGCTGGGGGTATAGCTCAGAGGTAGAATGCCCCTGGGTTCAATCCCCAGTACCTAAATAAATAAATAAATAAATAAGCCGGGCGTGGTGGTGCACCCTTGTAATGCCAGTACTTGGGAGGCTGAGACCGGAGGATCCAGGTTCGCGGCCAGCCTCAGCTATTTAGTGAGGCCCTGTTTCGAAATAAAGAATAAAAAATAGGGCTGGGGGTGAAGCTCGGAGGTAGAATGTCCCTCGGTTCAATTCCCAGTACCGAAAAAATAAATAAACAAATAAATAAATAAATAAATGGTACACAAAAACAACCAACTGCCATTGTTGTGCTAGGTATACAAAAAATGAGCCCACAGAATCTTATCTTCAAAGGCTTTTAGCATGGTCAAGGCAATCCAATAATGAAAATACAACTGCAAATGTAGATTCGATTACATTTTCACATTTCCTTCCTTCACTCATTCAGTCAAAAGAGAAGTATGTATGCATGTGCACAATGTAGCAGGAACTACTTGAGCCACTGAAGAGTCAATGGTGAAAATTCAAGGAGGAGCCGCCATGAATCTAGATTCTACATGGATGATCAGGGTGGCTGTTGGGAAAGGTTCCCTGACTTGTTAGGGAGTTTCCAAGTTCCCACACATGAATTATACAGGCTATTGAGAAAAACATATGGTATCACATAGAAAAAAATCTGTGCCTAGGGCTGGGGATGTAGCTCAGTGGTATAGTGCTTGCCTAGCATGCACAAGGCCCTGGGTTCCAACCCTAGCACTTAAAAACAAACAAACAAACAATGCAAACACAACAACAAATCAAAAAGAAACAACAACAAACAACACCTGTACCTAATTTCACCATCATATTTGATAATGGGTCTGAGTTTTTCAACACTATTAATTTGACTGCCACATTTGGAGTTAGAATATTTAAAGAGTGCAAGAAAAATATTATTAAGAACGAATACAATTGTTGGGCTGGGGGTAGAGCCCAGTAGTAGAGTGCTTGTCTAGCATGTGCAAGGCCCTGGGTTGAATCCTCAGTACCAAAAAAAAAAAAAAAAAGAGAGAGAGAGAGAGAGAGAGAGAGAGAAAGAAATAAAAGGATGAACACAATTGTTAATTTTCATGCTTTACAGTTAATGCAGGGAGGACATTTGGGTGGTCTCACATAGAAGATAGATGATTTCTTTGTATTATCTCCAGGGCTTTTATTATTTAGCCTAGTTGAGAGCAGGTGATTTAGTATCTAGCAGGACATGATTTAGTCCTTTCCAAAAGACATGTTTCATTTTTAACTTTATAAGAGATAACATTACACAGTCCTACTTAAGGGACTTGCTTCTTTTCTGGGAAGTCTAGCCTACATGAAATTCTTCTTTCCTTCCTTCCTTCCTTCCTTCCTTCCTTCCTTCCTTCCTTCCTTCCTTCCTTCTTATTTCTTCTTTCTTTCTTTCCCCAGAGCAAATCAACATAGCTACTAAAAGTAGCTACATCTAAAAGTTACACGTTTCAATATCTTAAAATACCTTTGAATTAAATATCTAAATGTTGACGTTGACTTTGAGGTGTAAGTCATACCACCACAATGGGAGTGCACCTGTAACTAATACCAGACACCTTTTTCCACAGAGGAGATTTATTTTAATAGGATCACAGCTCCAGTGCCAAGACTGCAGCCCAATACAAGGTTTCCGGGGGCTACATTTTCACACAGTTGAATATGAAGGCCAAATTATGTGAGCTGTCCTCAGTCATCATTCAACATGCTTGACTGTTCATCAAATCAATTCCTTAGGGACAGGTCTAGTCTGCCAAGGGGGGTCCTTGGAGATGGGAGTGGAAGGGTCCCCCAGACCTAACGGTTTTAGCGGGTGGATCTCCCAGAAGTTCGGTGGCATCTTATCAGCCATAAAGGGAACCTCAAACACTCTTTCCTTTTCATGACTTTAATTTCTTATTAATGGGACCCATAGAAGATGAAGTAATACATGTGGATTGTTCCCCATGAGTAATTGAGCTTTGGTTCAAATTGAGTCATTTTTTAGAGAGAGGAAGATGAAGGAGGAGGAAAATCAATAGTTACTTACGCTGGGATAATTTGTCAGAAACCAGAACTGTTCTGAGCAAACCAAGTATAGGGTCCCTTCACTGTAAACAACTAGGAATCCAAAGACTCTATTCCTAATATTCAAACAGCAATATTCTTCACATGATCATCGGTCCACCATAACATATTTGCCTTCATCTCTATTCTCTCATAGACTTTCACAAACATTAAATAGCAATTGTGCAGCTATTCTTGATGGATGAACTTGTTCACAGCATCAAAATTCTCTGTGATGAATGTTCCACCTTAAACCTAAAGATAAATTATGTGTTATTTTATTCTTCTTATGGTCAACGACTGCTTTCTAAGTTAACTAGTTAGACAAGGCTTTTGGTGTGATACGCTATGATCCTCGCATGTGGATTTTTAAGAACTATTTAATAAGACAGGCAATTTACTTTGAGAATATTGGAATGCTTATGAAAAGCTCTAAGCAAATAAAATATATTTCCAAATTCTTATGTTCTATTATTAGATGAGAACAGATTGTTGAGAATCCCCAAATGAGAAATATTGGGAAATAATCTAGCCTTATGTATATACAGAAATTGAGGAGAATAAAATATATTTTGATTTCCAACTACTATTTGAAAATGCTCATAATACCAGAATGATATGTATCAATATTCAGAGCTAGAATTATTGCAGTTAGAGGGCCACTAATCATATTTTACATATTTATGATAAAGTGCACTTATGTCAGAAAAATATAATGTAGGAACAGATATGAAACCTTCAAAAATTAAAATGTAACTTTCAGATAGCATGGATACTTATTTCTGAAGCTCTTTAATCTATAAAATAGTAAAACTATATTTTGGCTTTTACACACTGAGCTTAAACATAATGTGAATATAATCGCATAGAGGGAGAATTTATTTTGTCAATTTCTGTATTTCATGAAAAGATATAAACTATATAGAAAATAACTATAGTTGCCAGGAATAGTTTTGGATCTAGAAGAATATATTTTTGTTCAGCTAAAGAGCTGAGAACATAATGTGTTATTATTGAATTCATTTTTTTCAAAGGATGACAAATTTTCTGTGAGACAAAGTTACAAAGTTAAAAAATACTACATCAGGATCAGGTTTGCTTATTACTTTTTGTTTGTTATTGGAGTGTGTGTTGGCATTAATATCAAATAAATTAGTGATATTTTAGAAGTTTTCTTACAACAGTGTATGAGCTTGCAATACATAATTTCACTTGCACTGAGGAGACTTGATATAAATGTAAAAGCTGCTCATCAGGCCATTTTATTATTTAGCTCATTATGTTTACAATTTAAAAAATGTGACATATTCAGCTCTCCAGTAAGGGATTCAAATGGTCTCTCCTGAAGGCAGGAAGCCGGTGGGCAACAGTGCAGCTCCATCCCTTCCTCTGGAGGGAAGCACATCGCTCAAGCTGTCTTCTCCCTTAATAATCAGTTAATGTGACTATTAACAAGATATTTTTTCCAATATGTGCTTCCATTAGCCTAATTCGGGGCACTAATTACCTTATGCTTTTTATCATCTTTAAATATCTGACATAAAAATGGCAGTAGCAAATAGGCCCATGTGGTTTCTAATCGATTTTTTTCCAAATTTGTCAGAGATTGCATCTTTTTATGTACCTTTTAATCCAGTTTCTTTTGATTACTTCTTCAGATAGTTAAAAAGTAAAGTAATACATATTTATGGTAAAAATCTAGAAAAGCAGTACAATTTATAAAATTAAACTCACTTAAAACTTGGTCAATCATTAGAGAGAGAGAGAGAGTGCGCTGAGGCTGGCCGCGAACCTGGATCCTCCGGTCTCTGCCTCCCAAAGTACTTGGATTATAAGCAAGCGCCACCACGCCTGGCCTAATTTTTTTATTTTGAAACAGGGTCTTGCTAAGTTGCTGAGACTGGCCTCGAACCTGCAACCCTCGTGTCTCAGTCTCCTGAGTTGGGATTACAAGCATGTGCCGCCATACCCAGCCTCTGACTTTATTTCTTAAAGAAATAATATATATTAGCTATACGCAGAGCATTATGAATATCCTGTAATATTTCTGTTACCTTATTTATAACCATTTAGTTTATTTCCAATTTATTTAGATTATATATTTAATAAATTATATATATACATGAGTATATGTTTATATATTTATATATATGTATTGACATAATAAATATCTTTGTAAGGCTTTGAAATTGTTTTCTTTGGACACATTTCTAGAGGTGTGGCATTGAAATCATTGGGACAATGAAACTTTTAGTGTTTTTCACTAAGTTTCCAAATTCTTTTCCAAAAAATGCTATTTACAGGTAGTTTGGCAAACATTCAAGTGGAAGTCATATAAGGTTTTTCTTTTTAAAGTTTGAACTTAATATTAAGATTTAAGTACAAGTCAAATACAAAATTAAATTCTCAATAAATAAGTGTCCTAATTGCATAGAATATTTTAATAAATCAATATATTATACATAGACTAAGTTCAAACAGATCTGAATGTTGGAAAACACTGCTTTATAGAAAACACACCATAAATCTTATTTTTGTTATACCTATTTTCCTCAAGTGGACTATAAAAGCAACCCTCCTAAATATTAAAAACTCCACATGTCTATATAAAATTGGCTTAATTTGTTTTATTCTGATCAAGTTCAACTAAACATAGAAAGAGATAACTGGTTTTTCAGTGTGTTATTGTGTCTTTACTTATTTATTTATTTGGGTTTTTTTTTTTGTAGTGCTGGGGATTGAACTCAGGGACATTCTACCTCTGAGGCTATACTCCCAGCCTTATTATTTTATTATTTTTTATTTGGAAACAGGGTCTCACTAAGTTGCTGGGCACCTCACTTAATTTCTGAGGCTGGCTATGAAGCTGCGATCCTCCTGCTTCAGCCTCCCAAGAACTGGGATTAAGGTGTGTGCCACCATATCTAGCTTGTGTCTTATTTATAATAATTCTTGCTCCTGAACATGTGAAACAGTGACATTGATTGTTCAATACTTTGTTTTTTTATATGGTCTCTATAATAAAAATATCTCAAATTTAAATCTGGATTGTATGAGCATAAAAACCCAACACCGGGCGTGGTGGCGCACGCTTGTAATCCCAGTACTTTGGGAGGCGGAGACCGGAGGATCCAGGTTCACGGCCAGTCTCAGCTCTCTCGCTCTCGCTCTCTCTCTCTCTCTCTCCCTGTGTGTCTCTCTCTCTCTACCTAGTGAGGCCCTCTGCAACTTCGTGAGACCCAGTTTCAAAATAAAGTATAAAAAAATAGGGCCGGGGGTGTAGCGCGGAGGTAGAACGCCCCTGGGTTCAATCCCCGGTACCGCAAAAAAAACAAAAAAAACCCCCAAAAACCTACCAATCTATTATGTAACAATTGCTCAATTTCTATCTATTTTAAGACAGCGATGCCCATAATTACTTCCTATAATTACTAGGAAATGATAGTGTACATCTACCAGACAGATACATTCTATATAGGACCAATCTTCTGTTTAGTAGAATGTGGAAATAGTATAAGGATATTATGAAACTAGTTTGCGTATTTATTTTTTAATCTTCTTTTGCACAAAAAGAATATAGCTACAATGACAGATACAAATATGGATGTATATTGGGTATATTGGAAAATTAAATATTTTGTGGATACACAAAAGAGCCATCGAATTCATTAGCTGGAGACTGGTCTTAGTGGCTCAGTATTATGAAAACACAACTAACATTGACACTGAGAAAATAAGCACAGAAATATATAAAAATATAGCAATGTTGATTAGAAATATTTGATACAGTTACTAAAATACTATACTGTTACCGATGGTAGAAGAAAAAAAGAGTTTGAAGTACCTGAAAGGGTAGTTTTGAGAAATGTGATTCTCTTTGCTAAAGGCTTTCTCAGCGCTCAAGGGCTGAACATAGGATAAAAGTCAAATGCATTGGTTTCTGGTTTTGAACTAAAGCTCTGAAGTTCAAGGAGATCTCAATGATTATGAGGGGGAAATACATCCCACTTTCTGGAATTGCAATCAACACACACACACACACACACACACACACACACACACACACCACAAATAATATACTCAAATAATATACTCAAAGACTTCACTTCTAACCAACAGGAGGGGGCAGGAGAGATGTAGAGTGAAACTTAAAAAAAAAGAGTATGTTGGTTGATATTGGCATTTTACCACAACAATAAACATCTGAGAAAACCATTCTTTTATGTGACCCAGTGAAAGGACATTGGTACTCTGGAACTGGCATATGGAATAAGCCATTTGTTTATAGAAATAAGTCCAGATTTTTATTTTGACTCTCTAGTGCAAATTTTATAGCAGTACATGCAGACACATACAGGTTAATTAAAACTCTCCAGCTAAAAATTCTCTTTCAAAAGTTAAACTTTATTTTCTGCTCTGTTTGGGTATTCTGTTTCCTTACAAGGCTGTACATTCCCTTAAGTGATGTACTCTAAGAATAAAAAGTAAAATAAACATGACATTTACTATCATGCTAAATACTGAAGGAAAAACCCAACCTCTGTTGCAAGAAAACATTTTTTATTTGGAAATATCATAAAATCAGGTTGAAACTCAATCTCTGCTACTTCTCAACAGGGTAAACTTGAGGAAGATTTTAAACACGCCGTGTTTCAGATTTCTTCTTCAAGATGGCATAATATCAACCTTATTGGTGGGCATAAGAACAAGGAGGCATTGGGTAAACATTCATTTCCTTCTACCTAATTTATTTATTCCACACTGCCACCACCTGTTATTGGCTGCTCTACAATGGCACAATTTCATTTATACATATGGATAAGTAAAGTGATTAATTACTCTCCATTGGTAGCGTAGACTGTTGGCTTGGTGAAATTCAGCTCAGAAACAGTAACTTGGCAGGACACCAACTGGGCTACCCTGGCATTAACTTAATGCCAAGATTAAAGAAAATCTAGATACTTGAAAGGAACAGACAACAGCAGACTGAATGCGCTGTGGAAGGGACAGAGGCTCTAAGGAAATCACTAGATTACTGGAGAACTCCCGCCACCTGATTGCTTATGAGATTTCATATGGAGAATACACAAAACATTTTCTTCAGTTTTTATACCCCCCCAATTATTTACAAAAAAAATCTGATTTTCACTCACAATGACAGCCTTCAATGGCCCAAGAGAAAAAAATAGAGAAAATTGTGAACCCTCATGTGGACCAAGCAATACTCCAACAACTGGTCATTCAAGTGCTCAAAAGAAACAGTCCAGCTGCTCTTAGGCCCCAGTGGCTGTGATAAGACAATGAGGTAACAAGGAAGGAGAAGAGGCGGGTAGTCAGTCTGTATGAAGCAAAGGTCAGTAACTGACCAGTTCTCGGGACTTTGGGACTTACAGGGTCCTTTCCTCATGACCTCTGTTGATGTGGATAGCAGCTGGGGAAGTTGAGTGGACTGAGGTCCTGTGGACAGCACTGTGCCTGGGGGATGGGCTGGGGTGTGAGAGTGGCCATGCAGGGCTCTGCTGAGGGCAGAGAAGGTCCACTGAGCCCCGAGGGCAGGTGGCGATCTGCTCGCCCTGAGAGCCAAGTGGGAACTGACTTAGTTTCCTGGAGCTCTAGTATCACAGACTGAGGGGCTATGACGACAGATATGTGTTTTTTCAGAGTTCTGAAATAAATTCTCATCACAAAATACAAACAATTCATTTTCTTGCATATTAGTAGGTCATCTAAACATTTTTAGTGTTGCTATAAAAATACCACTCATTTATGTCATGATTATGTGCAACTATAACATGATGGTTTGGAAGAGAAACTTATGCTTTTGTTTCAGTAGCCATTCAAATGTCCCTGTATTTGAAAGCAAATTAATTGATCAATGCTTCAAATGAATTGTGAACTCACGGTAGGTAGACTCCAGCATAGGCTTGACAATGGCATGCGCAGTCAGCTGCGTTATCCCAGCCCAAACCCAAAGTGCTCTTGGCTGTTCTGATGTCCAACAAGATTTGGATCAGCTCGTCACCAAGATATTAGTCTCTCTCACCTCGTATGAAGAAGTGGCAGGTGGCCATATCGACGATGGGGGCCATCTGAGGACCACAGTGGGGACTGCAGGTCAGAGGTCAATGACAACATGGGGCAGGCTTTGAAAACACCTGGACCCTGATGACTGCTGACTGAAAATCAGTCCCGACTCTCACCTCAAAAGAAATGACTGAACAAATCAGTAAGCTGCATTGATGCTGCGGCTCCTCTCTTCCTTGCAGCTGAAAGCATTCTGATATAGCATTATTATTCTCTCTCAGGTGCCCCTTATTTCTATATGAAATTATTGCTCGGTTACCTATGATCTGTCTCCTTCGCTGGAATATACCCTCTCTGGGAATGCATATGCTTCTCACTCCTGCTGTATTCTCAGTATCTGCCACCGTGCCTGGCACACACACACTCCATCAATGCTGACTGTGCACAAGATAACCGTCACTGGCTCTTTTGATTATAATCGGTCCAAGGAATTCGCTGTCTGCACAATTGCATGATCTGCTGTCGTTTCATTCCTTGGGATTTTGAAAGAGCCCTTTCTTTCTGAGAACCAGCATGAACCGGGTGCTGGAAAATCCCTTTCAGGACTGCGTCCTCTACACCGTATGCAGATCTTCCCACCCTCACCTTCTGCAGATCCTGGTGCCAACAATTCTCTCGATCTAAGTATCATTTGTATAAAATGAGTTGCTCCTTGCACGGAGTAAATCTCACTGGCGAGATTTCCTTGGGTGCTACACATGTCAAACCTGGACCAGTCAAAGGTGCTACTGGTTAAATCCTTATCATAAAATCAACAGGAGGTGGAATTCCATATGTCGCCCTAAAGATTCCTTGTTGAATCTTTATGGCACCCTTTATGGTGATGAGCTGTCTGGCACCCTCTGCGATGAAGTGTCAGTGGGTAAACTTATTCCTTTAAACATGGCTCTCACTGTGTTAGGGGCTTACACTGTCCATTATCACAGTTCTTCACCCTGTATGCTAGCACAGGGGAGGTGAGGCCAGCAAATGCCCGGCTTGGTGCCACTAATTCTTAGTGCTCAGAAAACTTATTTCTAGGGCCTTGTATTCTAGTTTCAAGACAAAACATGAATTTCTGGAAAGGAACTGATTTTAACTGTAAAAATACATTCTAAAGTAGACATTTTATGAACAGGTCCTTTTACGCTTTCTGACAAAAAAAATGTGTTCAGTTATTCATTAATATTAGAGAGGGAATTTTGTTCAAGCAGCCACCTTCCTCCAGAATATCAAGTCATGGCATGCTGTTGTTGAGATTCTAATAACTATAAATTTATGTTTTATATAACAATTAACCATACCCAACAACCAAGAGATATAATTATAAAATTAAATTAACAGACAAATTAACCAGCGATAACCTGTTTTTCATGTGTGTACCCTAATTAGTATCTATGGTATGTCCCTTTAAACAATATTGTCAATATTTTCCCCATATCATCACATTAAAATGGACATATTTAACATGGGCATTATATTCCCCAACATCACCCGACATTTATAGCAGAGAGCCATAGCTAGAAATAAGAGCTCTAAAAACATACCGATTATAGTATAATTCTGTTCCTCCAACTGTCCAAAGACAAACACATGTGATTATCTTAGGGATGATAATAATATTACAATAGCATCAGACTAAAATAATAAATTCTACTAGTGCGTTGGGGTTCAGACCATGATACCCCTTGATCTTCTGAATACATATACTGGCAACCACAGAATTCAAAAGACACTCTGGATGTTGCATTTTTTAGACTTAAAAAGATTGGAAGGCCTCAGAAGTCATATCTCTCTACCCTTCTCCTGCCCTTCTGTCTCTCAACACTCTTTCTCCCCAGAAGCAAGTCACAGAAACCAGAATTCCTCTTCCCCAAGCAAGACATAAAACCGAGAAAGGTTTCTCCCTCCCTTTCCTTCTTCCTGAAGACCCTCGTTCCAGAGCAGTCTTGCCCCACGCCCAGGAGGGAGGAATGTTGTTCAGAGAGGCCAAGAAAAATCTGAGCAGGTGAGCCCTGCTGGCTCTCCCCTCCCCATCTATTACTATTAGATCGGACCTTTGTCTGATCACACGTCTACACCACCCTCCATTCTAAGTCTCTCTGGGTCTTCCTTTCTGAAGACTCCCCTGTGACACAAAACATTGATAACATAAATTAATAATCTCTCTCTCTCTCCTGGGGATTGAACCCAGGGGCATTCTACCTCTGAGCTACACCCTGGTCCCTTTTTACTTTTAAACAGGGTCTCATTAAGTTACCACACATCGGCCTTGAATCTGAGATCCTTCTGTCTCAGCCTCCCAATTTCTGGGATTACAGTTGTGCCCCACCATGCCCAGCTGCTTACCTCTAACTAACCTGGTTTTTGTAACAGGAATGTTGGTCATGACTCTCATGATGGCTGATGAAAAGAATCGCACCCTTCCATCCCTACAGGCATAGTATTTGTTATGGAAGGCACAGTCAACATTGTTTTTATTGATATGGTCCACACATTCAAGATCTAATAATATATTTACCTAAATCCTATAATATGCCTATTTTTAATTTGAAACAGAAAGCAGATTAAGACTTATCCGGTTTGAACGACACATGTGAATAACATTTTATTTCATTTAAAACATAAATGTCCTGGCATATCCTTCTACTTAGCTTTATTCATTAGTCATTTATTCTTAAATAAATGCACCCGCAACCACAGAATTCAAAAGGCAACTTGCCTCTGTTGTTTGCTTCAATAGTGATACATTCCATGGTGATTACAAGGATAATCCTAGGCATAATTGTAAATTTTAAGGCTAAACATGCTTCAGGAAGAAACTTAAAAAATGGATTAGCTTATTTTAATGATGTCACATGTTTGCATGGATAAGAATTATTTCTTTCCTCTGGGCTAAAAACCAGTGCTGGCATAGACAGAATGAAGAGGCAGGCTACAGAACATCAATAGAAAGAGCAAATGGAATTCAATATTTGCCTTCTTTATCCTAGTCTTTCAACTATTAAGGCTGATATAGTTTTATTGCAAGTCTCTGAGTTAATGAAGAGAGCATACTGGTAAATAGAAATGCATTTCATGCTCCACAAAGAGAAAGTCAGTTGCTATGGAAAAATATGCCCCATACTAAGAAAAAAATTTTATGGTTTTCTTTAAAAAATATACAAACCTAATACAATTTATAAGCACTTTAAAAATGCTAGGTAGTCGTCAGGCATGATGGCACACGCTTGTAATCCCAGTACTTTGGGAGGTGGAGACCAGAGGATCCGGGTTTGCGGCCAGCCTCAGCTACTTAGTGAGGCCCTCCGCAACTTTGTGAGACCCAGTTTCAAAATAAAGTATAAAAAAAATAGGGCCGGGGGTGTATCGCAGAGGTAGAATGCCCTTGGGTTCAATCCCCGGTACCGCAAAAAAAAAAAAAAATGTCAGGTAGTCTCAAGTTTTTCAGAAATTTGAATATTTTAAGTCATATAATTTTAATAATCATTTCATATAATTAAAAAATATGCCTGGAAACAATGTTAAAGGAAGAGCTGAAAAATGACTGCAGGGGTGTTTCTTCCTCCAGAAGTTCATTTTCTGCAGCTCAGTTCTATTTAAACCAAAAGGGTTTTATGTGGGGTTTCAAGTACCATTATTTGACAATATGTGATCTATCTATCTATCAATCATGTATCTATGTTTCTCTCTATCTACACCCCCCCACACACACTATGTATATGTGTGTGTATGTGTGGTACTAGAAATTGAACTCAGGGGAATTGGACCTCTGAGCTATGCCCCCCCAGCCCTATTTTTAATTAATTAATTAATTTATTTATTTATTTTTGGTGGTACTGGGGATGAAACTCAGGGGCATTCTACCACTGAGCTATATCCCCAGCCCTATTTTATTTTTTCTTTTGAAACAAGGTCTCACTAAGTCATGAAGGGCCTTCCTAAATTGGTGAGACTGGCCGCGAACCTCTGACCCTCCTGTCTCAGCCTCCAAGTATTGGGATTACAAGTGTGCACCACCACACCCAGATTTTATTTTTTTCTTTTGAAATAGGGTCTTACTAAGTTGCTGAGGGCCGAGCTAAGTTGCTGAGACTGGCTTCAAGCCTATGATACTGCTGTCTCAGCCTCCTAAGTACTGGGATTACAGGCACGGGCCACCATACCTGGTGTGATCTACATTTTTTAATAAGGCAAAATCCAGATACATGCAGCTTGATACTGTTATCATTCAAGGTTCTATTCACTCTTTCTGCTCATTCTAAGTAGCCTGTCCACCAACAGGCATTCCAAACTATATCCAGTATCAGCTGGTTTAAGGAAGGGAACAAACATCTTAGATATGGAACCTAAACTCCTTTTGAAATAGTTCATTCAAATTCAAAGAAGTTTGGAGCTAAAAACACATTTACTATGTGCACATATTTGTTGAAAGTGCCTGTCTGAAATACATCATAGTATATGTACGTTACACTGACCGATCAGCTTTAGGTTGAAGAAAAACATCGTAGAGACAAACCTAACACCACAGTGGTCTGCGCCCCTCCTGAGTATGTGCAGTGATGGCTTCCTCTGTGTTTCAGGTGTCCTCCATGCATCTCAGCCTCTGTCAACTATCCTGAAAAGCCAGTGACACCATCGCCATGTCATACTCTACGGAACTGCAGTGACTCACCAGAGGCCACAGAGTCGGAGAGAGGCAAAGGGAGCTGGGGTTGAACCCCAGATCTCAGGAATTGCCAAATCCATGCCCTCGGCCTGCTGCCTCCGTCTTACCTGTCACACGCACCCACTCTACTTTAAGGCACCAGCGCCACTGCAAATCAATATGTAAATAGCAGGGATAGCTAATATCAGAGGCTGATTTCTTTCTTTCTTTTTTTTTTTTTTTGCGGTACCGGGGATTGAACGCAGAGGCATTCTACCTCCGCGCTACACCCCCGGCCCTACTTTTTATACTTTATTTTGAAACCAGGTCTCACGAAGTTGCAGAGGGCCTCGCTAGGTAGAGAGAGAGAGAGAGAGCTGAGGCTGGCAGCGAACCCGGATCCTCCGGTCTCCGCCTCCCAAAGTACTGGGATTACAAGCGTGCGCCACCACGCCCGGCTTCAGAGGCTGATTTCTAAGACTGCAAACCAACCATGTTATTAACAAGGCCATCAGTAGCCACTGCAGAATAAGGTGCCCCGATGTTTTGCAAAACATTTTAGCTCTTTTTGGAGAAAGACACTATGTCATTTCTGGGTTTATTGAGACCTAATCATGATTCTTTCCCATTGTCCCACAATGCTCCAATCACTGGAAAATTTGTCATTGTGCATTGTAAATCATACGGGGTTTAAGCCAAAATATCAGGGATTCCAAATATCAGACCATGAAGCAGCCAGGAGTCATTTATGACAAATAGGAAGAGATTGCAATCTGAAAGGCTCTATTCTGGTTCTAGTACATTCAAAGAATATATAACCCAACTATCATATCAACTATATTATTTCCTCTGCCAAAGAAAAACCTTATTAAAAACAATTTCAGGACCAGGAGCGGTGGCACACACCTTTAATCCCAGTACTTGAGAGGCTGAAACAGGAGGATCTCAGGGTCTAGGCCAGCCTGGGGGAACTTAGTGAGATCTGTTTCAAAATAATAAATAGGGCTGGAGGTGTAGGCCAGAGGTAGAATGCCCCTGAGTTCAATCCCAGTAACACACACACACACACACATACACACACGAAAGAAAACAAAATCAAAACAACAAATTCAGGGACTGGGGATATAGCTCAATGGTAGAGTATTTGCTGAGCACGTGTGAAGCTCTAGGTTAGATCCCCAGATACACACACACACACACACACTAAAGAAAAGAAAAAAGAAAAAACAAGTTTAAAATTGCATTTGCGCAATTAAGTCATTTGATTTTTCATCAGGTAAAGCTATAACAGCATCTCTTCTTTCTTCCACACACACTTACACTTGTGCTGTTCCTTGTGAGAACCATTCCCTTGGTTCCTGCTACACGCATACTACTCTGCTTGGAAGTTATTTATTATATGATGGTGTATAACTTATAAAAATAAATAGAATCAGGATTTGTTATGGAGAATTGAGCCTCATTCTCTTATGGAAGACTGTTTTAAATAAAAATTTACCCTGTCAACATTGACACTTTGCAGGCTTTAACAGATGTGAAGGAAGCGAGAAGGAGGCGGAGACTGGAGGATCCGGGTTGTTCGCGGCCAGCCTCAGCTCTCTCTCTCTCTCTCTCTCTCTCTCTCTCTCTACTTAGTGAGGCCCTCTGCAACTTCGTGAGACCCGGTTTCAAAATAAAGTATAATAAATAGGGCCGGGGGTGTAGCGCGGAGGTAGAATGCCCCTGGGTTCAATCCCTGGTATCACAACAAAAAAAATGAAATCAAATATAATTAGCACAATATTTTATTTTTATATATTCAAATACACTTTATCATCAGGTACATTCTTTGTTTAGAGGACTCTTTTGATTACTCCATGCTACGAACTCTTAAGGTATAATATTTTAGAATATCTATAACAGAAAATTTCTTGTATCTTTTTTTGACATGAGTAATTTGGGGATTCTTTTTCAAAAATAGGAGAAAATGTATGAGTATTGGGAAACTGAATGCTGGTAAGTAACTCCCCTTTTTGCATCACAACACTGAGGTTGGACGGACTTAACTTCCTCAGGGTCTAAGCTGGACAGGTGAGGGATGACCTTCAGGGTTTTTGTTTGTGATTTTTTTGGTTGGCTTAGGCAGATGCATTGCACCAGAGCCTTTAAACCACTCATCCACTGGCAGTAAAAAAGGCCAACTAGAGTCTGAACAACGGAATGAAAGTGGATACAGGAAGCTGCTTTATTGGGGTGCAGAGTAGGAAGAGAGAATCAGCGTTATTTCTCATTTTTGTTTCCAAAGTGAAACGCAGTGCAGAGAAGCCTATTTATTTAGCAGGTATAACTATTCTCTGGACCCCTTTCTACATTTTTCTAATTTACTTAATCACAGGGTATGGATATGTTGTGATCATGAGCTTCCCGTTATTGGTGGGAATTATTTGACCAAGTCATGTATAATATCTGATATGGAACTGGCACATCCCTACTCTCTTACGATGAGATTGATCTTGATTTAGACTACCAAGAATGCACCAGGAATTTCAGACCAAATACCAAGAGGTGACCTTTAAAGTCTCTTTTCACAGGCAGCTTAGAAAGTTCTCTGGGAAGGAGGCCTTCCTACTCCCTCCCTTCAATCTTCCAGTTTTTGATGTGTTGGTTTAGAATCAATCATTTTACCATTCAAGAAGTGATGCTCATCCATTTCCAACAGGAGAGAAAATAAGGGCATGAGAAAAGATGACTTTTTTACTTTAAATAATGGTAACGAATGCTTATCAAGGAAGGTTTGTTCTGCTCAGAATTAAAGTGATCACACATAATAAGAGTTTAGCATTTCACTTTCCATCCAAACCAAGAACGCTTGCTCAGGCGCCTGTAAGAAATAACACAAGATTCCTTATGCTATGCGACTCTGTCAGCATAAATCTTCTCCATTGGCAATGGGAATGTACTGATTTATTTATTTTGGAAAAAGGAAACCTTTCTTATACCATGAGAATGAACACTCCTAAATGAATTCAGTTACAAGGAGTGAAACTTTTATCCATTATTATGTATTAGTCTTTTGCATGGTACAGCATTCACAAGACTGCAAATTATAGTTCAGTCTTTACCCACTTGGGCAAATAAGCACTTATTACCATCACTCATTTATGATCTAATTCAATCATATGGGCAATAGATTTTAATGGATTCTGCTACTTCTTGATGTGCCCCAAGGGAAGAAGAATTGTGTTTGGTTTTCCTCCCTGCATCAAAGAGACCATGTAGGTTTTCTCTGCATGTAAATGCACTCAGCTCTGTCTGCCGGCTGGGCGAAAGAGGGTATGGAGAAGATAAACTAGAGGATCATTTCAGGGACACCCACCAGCTCCACTGGATGCTCTGTTTAGAGCCACATAAATTTAGGTATAGGTTTGTGGTCTCATACCTGGGACTGGACTCAGATTCTGAGACCCAGCAGAGAGCTATATCACATGAGGGTTGAGGAGATTCTCCTGCAAGCCAAGTAGCTGTATACTTCTTTTTTTTAATATATATGATTTTAATATATATTTTTAAAAATATATAAATTATATATGCACATACTTTTACTAGTGTACTATAGTCTCACATCATAGCATGGTTCAGAGTGACGGTGACATACATGCACACAGCACTTGGTGAGCTTGCCCCAAGCTACTTCCCCAGTCCTTCCTCTTCCCCATCCAGGATATTGAGATTGGCATTGGTATTCTCACACATGTATATAACATCAATGGAAGTGTTTCCTTCATTAATTCTCCCCCTCCCTGACTCCCTCCCCTAGACCACCTCCCTGGCTCCACTGGGGTTTCTCCTTCATTATCCAAAGTCTCAACTGTATCCTGATGAATCCCTAGCTTCCACATAAATGATAAAATATATGGCCCTCCACTTTCTGTGACTGGCTAATCTCACTTAACATAATGTTCTCCAGGTTCATCCATTTTCACAATAGTCAAATTATGGAACCAACCTAGGTGTCCTTCAACAGATGAATAGACTCCAAAATTATGGGAGATACACACATTGGAATTCTATTCAGCAATGAAGAAAAACAAAATTATGTCATTTGAAGCTACACACTACTATCTTTCAATCTCAATACCTGGGGTGGCAGTGCCAAAAATTTCCTGCTATTTAAACATTTTAACTATGATGCACCAATAAATGTAATAAATTAAAAAAAGGAAAAAAACCCAAAAAAACATTTTATCATAAATCATCTTTTCCAAGAATATTATCCAAGGTAAAAGTCTAGGAACTATCATGTACAAATAATTTTATGCTCATTCTAGAAGCAGAATTTCTAGAATCAGCTAGAGATGGATAAATAGCAGCTAGAATGAATGACATCGATTTGTCATATAATAGGTGCATGACTGTATATGAGACATCACATTAACTTATATGGAACCCTTTGTAATTTTATTCATATTTAAGATAAAAAGAGGTGAAATTATTTATTGAAATCATAAATCTAGTGAGTGATGATACTAGGACTCTTGACTCCAGCCTTGGCATCCTTTCTACTTTATCATCTTAAGAAATACTCTTTGACTCTCCATTGATAAAGAAGAAATAAATTATCTGTAGCTCCTTGGGGTTGTGCTGGATATCCCTAAAGTGCAGGCATTTGGGGCCACCTCTCTATTCATACACAGGACACTGTTACCGAGCATCCCTTGGAGCAGATTTTTGCCATCCTTGTAGGTGACTTCAAGACTAAAACAACATGGCGGTCTGGCTCCATCCCTGCCTCAGCTGCTAGGGTATCCACCTTTGTTCCAAGTCAGCTATTCACTGGAGACCCTGGTCTCTCTGATTAGAACCCCTCACATTCCCTTAGAAACTCAAGCACCATGATGGGTGATGAGAGGCAGAACGTGTTGGCTGTTGGACTTCAACCTGGCACCAGCTATAGTTCTGCAAGACAGAAACAGCTGCACCCTGACACAGCCATGCACATTTAGGAAACACTGCAGGTCATACTTCCATCTCCTCTTGGAGATTCCTAAATCATAGCTTGAGTAGGGATCATGGGGCTGAACTAACTCAAAGAATTTTGTGTAAGAGATAAATAAATGAGGTAAAAATTAAATGAGAAAATGCATGGTGTTTAGCAGAGGGTTTGCCACAGATTAAGTGGCTATTACATTTTTGTCTTTATTAGTGTTGTCATTTTACTACACAGTTTAGACAGCTAAAAAGCTTAAATGAAGCTGGGTGTGGTGGTGTACACCTGTAATCCCAGTACTTGTGAGGCTGAGACAGGAGGATTGCAGGTTTGAGGCCAGCCTTAGCAATTTAGCTAAAGTCTCAGCAACTTAGTGAGAACTTGTTTCAAACTAAAAATAAAAAAGGATGGGGGCTCAGGGGTAGAATGCCCCTGGGTTCAATCCCCAGTACTGCCCCCTCCCCCAACACACCCAAGTTTAAATGATTTAGTACAACAGTGCTGTTGTTGATTAAAAAAAATCACTGTTTTCTATAATGTGAAAACTAAATTCCTATATTTCTACTTAAATCTTGTCCATATAAACAATGTGGCAATCCTAAATTTGCCCCTTTACATAGAAAAATAAGTAGGCTTAATAAGTTCTACTTGGCAGCATTCAATGGAAAGGCTTTATTTTGTCTTATTAAATACAATATACTGAAAGATAAAGATATTCACTTTTTTGGCACCTTTTTAATGCCAAGAACAGAAACATCAAGTAAAATGATAGATCCAAAGTTGCCTGACTGTCAAGCTCAGCATCAGCATATGCCGCTAAATACCTCTGTTCTAGGAATGGAAAGTGTCCCCAGGTAGTTATTTTATTTCTCTACCAGGCAAAAAAAAAAAAACAAAAAAAAACAAAAAAAAACCCTCTTTCCCACATGTCAATGAATTCCAAAAACTTAAAGTAAGATATTAAATGACACTTCATTTAAAACTTTACAATCAATGACAATAAAATCGTTGTTCATTTCTATCTTGAAGGAATTGTAGGTATACTTGGCAGAGTATATTTAATGAATACTGTATTGCTGTTGAATATTTTGGGATGTTATAAGTACATGTAAGCCAATGCAAATACCTGCAAATGAAGTCAAGTCCACCGTTCTCCTCCTCTCTCAAACAGGAGCTCAGTGTCCCAGTGAAGTGTCAGATGGTTAATATCTCTAACAAAATGGCCATTTGATACTGCAAAATTCATGCTTGGAATTTTGATGAAGCTGTTCCTTTCCCAAACAGTGATATCTACCCATCATTTTGACAAGACCACCCAAGTAGGATGGAAGGAGATCTTGACCCTTTCGGCAACAGGGTCAGTGGTCATCTCTCCTGTACATTCAGTCCGTTTTACACATAAAGCGGGAGGGACCCTCCAAGCTAGGCTGGACAATGACATTCCTCACCTAACACCACTAAGTCTCACATCTCACTCAGATAATGGGACTACTGCTAGAATTCAAGCTATCACCATGCTATGGTTAGGATTTGAAATGGCCCCCAACACCTCATGTGTGTTGGTAATGCAGCCAGGTTCAGAGACAGGACATGGGTGGAGAGTCGGGATCCCTGATGATGTGGCCTTGGGGACAGTATTTGCTCCTGTCTGCCCCTTTCCCTCTGCTTCCTGCAACCATGAGTTGACTGTGGGTTTTTTCTCCTCACCATGTCCTAAGTCTCTGCCACCATGAACTGGCTGACCATGGACTGACCTCTGAAATCTCCAAAACTGAGCCAAATAGACCTTTCCTCCTCTAAGTTGTGCTTGTCAAGTATTTTGGTTGCAGCGAAGCATAAGGCTGACTAAGACACATAGGAAACAATCATGCAAGAGGAAATAGAAAAGGGACAATCCATGGAAGAAATTCAGTTGAAGAAATTCAGTGGATAAAGATTGGAACTTGTGTCTAATATTTGGCATCTGTTCCCATAAGTGTCCAGCCAATTCCTGAATTTGATTTACAACTAAATGATGTAAATGTTCAGATCACTCATATTTTAATATTGAGAAATGTGAACTTTCTACTGTTTTCTACTATGCTGTGCTCACTAATTGGGGGAGATACTCTCCCCATAATGGTGACCACTCTGAATTGCTCTTCTTGTTCCTGGATCTGGCCCTCATTTAGGCTGTCAGTTAGGCTAGTCTCTTTCTAGCATCCCAGGGCTTTTGCACTTGCTATGTTTCTTCTGACATCACTTAGTCCCTCTTTTCTTCCTATAAGGGCTTTGCTCAAATACTTTTCCTTAAACAACTAAAATACATGAAATAGCACCCCTCCTTCACTCTTTTTCCTTTGTTCTGTCCCATGATTCTTTATGGTTCTTCATTTCCTCTCTCTCCCCTCACTAGGTATAGTCTTCATGAAGGAAGAAACTGTGTATGTTTTGTAAACTGCCAAATCTCCAGCTTCTAGAAGTTTGTGGAACAAAAGTGTCCTGAATGAACATGTGTGGAATAACTATGCAGGACTAGAAGAACAGAGCATTCTCATGTCTCATCAGCATGTGGACTTGGACATTCACAGGGACATGCACAGGGAAAAATGGTTGCCAACTCAGTTCACACCTGGCCCTTTCACAAGGTGCAAGGTATGATCTTAAATGTAAATATAAAGCCAAGGAGTAAGAACAGGCCAGGGGGAGCAATTCCATTAACATGTAGTAGGATCAGGGTCTTAGCATTCTCACTGCTATAATCCAGAGACCTGACCACAACACTGTGATGAAGGAAGATCTATTTGCTCATGGTTACCTTGGAGATTTTGGGGTTCAGTCCATGTGAGGACAGGGACCAGGGATCTCAGGGCATGGTGGCAGGAAACGGAGAGAGAGCACCAGGCTTTGCTCTCACATCATGGAGGCTGGAATCCAGAGAGAGCAAACAAGCAAGAGGATTCTAAAATACAAGTGCAATCCCTAAGGCCACATCCCCAGGGACCCACCTTCTCTAGCCACACCCACAACCCTCCTTACCACCAAGATTAATTCATTCCAATGTATTTATCCAGTAGATAAATTCCAATGGGTTTATCTACTGATGAGATTATAACTCATACTATATCAACCTTGAGTTCTTCAAGGGTCACTCTATATCTGACTGTAACAGTCAGCTATTAGTGAATCTCTCAGCTATGAGAACTACAGTGTCTCAACCCAATATGGTTTTTTGGACTCTGGGATCGTTTTGTGTGTGGTGTTGTGAGGTCAGAGACAACAAGTCAGGGCTGCTGTGGAATGGGTCCCTTCTGCCTCCTGAATGTGGTTGACCCAACTTATCTTGGATGTGTTCTAGTGCCAGTGAATAAGTGTCATACAAACATTCGCTTTCAAAACTGGAATGGATTCTCTGCATAGTTCAGCCATCATTCCTTATAAATAAGGAAACCAGAGAATGAGATTTAAGAAAAATTCAAGTGTTTGCACTTAACATTTGGCTAAATGATTTTCCAAGAAATAATCTTAGATTAGAAAGCAATAGGGAGTGAGTCACTATTTCTGGGAGATATTATGTAGCATCTATGTAAATTCTGGGTAAAGCTTAAAGATTTATATAAGAATAAAACAATATTAATATTGCTGTTTCATTATTATTTTTTAACCGGCACTTGATATCAGGTTATATTGAGCCCTATAGCTGAACTGAACTGACAAAATGTCACAGAGGGTAGGAGGCAGCTGACATCTCGGGTAGTGACCAGACCATGGCAATTTCCCAGCCTCCACAGAGGGTTACTAAGATTTGGCATTAGTGCTGAGGAATGAATCCAATCACACACACACTACACACACACACCACACACACACACACACACCACCGCCATCACTATAGTCAGTGATAACTGAACACATTTCTCAAGTTGTGGCCACTCGTATAAACAAAGAACATAATTTCTGGCCAAAACCAAAGAGCCGAGGGTCAGAGAGGTCACAGTTCCAATTCTGAGGTCTAAGTTGCTTATTTTTTGCTTTCGATGACCTCTCAGTCATAGGATTCAGAGAACTGCCTTCTCTCCTTCAGGAATGGCCTGGTTTCTTGGCATTTAATTTGGATTTGACCTACTGCAAAGTACTGATACATGCCTGACATCTCCTCTGGCCTGGGGCCCTGATCTTTTGGTCTCTTCTAACTTCTCTGCCCTTTCCTGCCCATTTCCTGGTGTGGCAGCGGAATAGAAGTCTGACAGTGACAATGTTCACCATTTGTAGCCTCGTGCTTTATTCTTAGGATTTTATGGCTGCATCTATGGGAGAAAGATTCTATTTAATTTTTTTCTAAAGAATAATCAGTAAGCTATAGAAGTAGGGCATGATGAAGAAAAAACTATCATTAGGAAATATAAAGCAAAAAAATAGAAATAAAAAATAAAGTTAGACATATAAATGGGAAGTAATTTCCATCACTGGGGTCTTGTAAAGCAACTTATTTTTGTGTTATATAGTGTTGATGTCAGCAAAGAAATGAGCGGCCATGATTCTTACCTATGTGTTTCTTAACACTAGTCTGCAGGAAGTAAGCAAATGCAGTGTAAAGAAACAAGAATAGTAACAACGGAATTAACCATCTAGCCAGGCGTGGTGGCACACACCTATAATACCGGTACTTGAGAAGTTGAGACAGGAGAATCGCAGGTTCAAGACCAGCCTCAGCAACTCAGCAAGTCCCTATTTCAAAACAAAAAATAAAACAGGGCTGGGGGTGTGGCTTGGTGGTAGAATGCCCCTATGTTCAATTCCAAGTACCACAAAAGAAAGAAAAGAAAAGAAAAAATAAAGAATTAACCATCTTGAAGCCCTCTGTACACCATATGGACCTTGCATGCAAACCCTCCTTCCCTGCATTTGCATACTCCTTAGTCTTGAAACCAAGTGTGGACTGCCCATCAATCTTAGTCCTGCATTTAAAACTCATTATAAATCTGTTTGCCATGCCTCTCAAAGATTAATCGCACAAGTCTGACATAATAGCTTTGCCAATTCAAATGCTCCCTCTTCAACATTTCATTTCAAGTGTACTGTAATTATATTATATTGCTTCTGGACAAGTTAGAAAATGCATTCAAATAATAATCCTATTTTGGGTATATGATATACTGTTTGGGCCATTCCTCATGTTAATTATGTACAAAACTTGAAAATGGGCTTATAAGTGTCTTTGGAAATAAGAGTAATCTATCTATCCATTCACCTACCCATCTATCTCCTAAATTGTACAGTTATGTAAAGATGCATAAATTCATAAGGAGGGTAATTATCTTTTGGGTGTTTTGGCTCTGTGTACTACCACTTTTTCTGGCTTTTATTTATATTTTAACAAACAAAACAAAACAAAACAACTGATACTGGATGCCTCAGTTATTCGCTTTCCCTGGTCTAAAAACATGAACAAGATGGTAATATGCTTCCCAGCGATGTGACTGCGATCCGCAACAATCACGTGTATTTCTTTGATCCTAGTAAGTCAGGAGGGAAATGCTGCCTGGTGTCACTTTTCAGTTCCCCCACATTTGGACTTAATCTTTGGCTGCGTGGGGCTATGATTAAATCAAAGCACAAACCCTTAGGGAGGGCTATATTAGATACCCAGGGAAACATAAATAGGTATAGTTTTAATACAAAAATAAGTTATGTTTGTTCTGTTCTCCTTTGTGAAGCAGTGAGCAGATAGACTGCTTAACATCTTGAGCTTTTATTCATTTATTTATTTTGGGTGCTGGGGATTGAGCCTAGGGGTGCTCTACATTTAAGCTACACCCTATTTTACTTTGAAACAGAGTCTCACTAAGTTGCTGAGAGTCTCATTAAGCTGATGAGGCTGTCTTCGAACCTGTGATCCTCCTGTCTCAGCCACCCAAGTACTAGGATTACAGGTGTGTGCTACTGCAACCAGCTATGTTGTATGATTTTAACAAATTAATTGAACAGTATTGGGGTGGCTGAGGCAGGAAGATCACAGGTTCGAGGCCATCCTCAAAAACTTAGCAAGACTCTCAGCCCCATTTCAAAAAAAAAAAATATAAGGGGCTTGGGGTATAGCTCAGTGGTAGAATGCCCCTGGGTTCAATTCTCAGTATTAATACTAATACTAATGAATTGGAAAAGCACTGGGCAAGGAGGCAAGTGTTTATGAACCACAGGCCCAGCTAAGTGTTGAAAGCCAGGCAAGTGTTCCTTATGAAAATGATTTTGGCCAGGCGTGGTGGTACACACGTGTAATCTCAGTATTTGGGAGGTTTAGACAGGTGGATCACAGGCTCAAGGCCAGCCTCAGCAACATAGAGAGACCCTCAGCAACCTTTAAAGACCCTGTTTTAAAATAAAAAAATAAAAAGGAATGGGGGTATAGCTCAGAGGTAGAAAGCCCCTGGGTTCAATCTTCAGTCCCCTCCCCCCTCCTTCTCCTCTTCCTCCTCCTCCTGCTCCTCCTCCTCCTCCTCTTCCTCCTCCTCCTCCTTCTTCTTCTTGTCTCTCTCTCTCCTCTCTCTCTCTCTCTCTCTCTCTCTCTCTCTCTCACACACACACACACACACACACACACCAAATAAAAAATAAAAAAAGAAAGATTTTTGCTTGTAAATGAAAGAGACAGATTTCTGGTTCCCATTTTCCTTCTCTACTGACTGCAGTCAGCTCTACAGATATTGCCAAAATTACTATTAGTTTCAAAGCATTAATTGGTTATTTTGAGTTAACTTTTAACTAGTGGTGACACAGTACTGAGAGTACATCTAAAGAATCTGATTAAACATTAAATTGTAAATATACTGGATATTTTGCTCATCATTTATCAGCTATCTAGTGATTGCCTACCATGAGCCTAGACCTGTGTAGGCATTAGAAAATTCAGCCAGAAACCAATAAGACAAAATATTCTTCCATTTCTAGTTTGGCAAGAAAGATAATAAACACATAAGAAAATAAACATGCAGTGCATTAGCAGGTGATTAAAAACAGGAAGCAGGGGTAGTAGTGTCGATGGTTCAGTTATAGTGAAATGTTGGAGCGGGGCTTTGCTAAGCAAGCATTGGGAAAAAGGCACGCGGATCACTGGGAGAAGAGTCCAGGGAAGAAGGAGGAGTGTCCCCCAAACGAGAGAGCCTCAAGGGCAGTGAGCCTGCAGCCCAGGGGTGCTGATCATCAGGGGATGAACTTGGGGGGCAACAGGGTTTCAGACAGCTGGAGCAAGGCTGGCTGCTGCAGGGACTCCCAAGTTTACCATAGTACCCTTGAGCACCTTGACAGGCCTGGCAAGCATTTGAACTAGGGAGTGAAGTGGCCCGACCCAGGCTTCTAAGTGTCCTGCTGATGCTGCGCTGAGAACAGTCTGTTGGAGAGCCGAAGCTAGCAGGCCAGTTACAAGGCAGAGGGAACTGTTCAGCACAGGAGAAGCCTTGATCCTGGCCAGAATTAAAAAATAATGGTAACAAGGTTGGCTGCAGGAGAGAATATGGGGTTTCAGAGATTAAAAGAGCCAAGCTTGACTCACAAACTTTATTCACTAAACGTCTAGGGATACTAGACTCAACAATGAGTTCCATGTGAGTGTTCAGTCATTGTGACTGCGATTGCCTTAAATTCATAGCAGCATGGAAGAAGAAATAAGTTTGTAGTTACCGCGAGCACAGGCAGAAATCCCAAGATCTCTTCTTGCGCTTCGGCTTCTCCCAACTTGGAGGACACGCTTCTCTTCCTACCAATTCTTTTCTTTAGTCTTCAAAACCATCAAACCATCATAAGTGGTTTTTGTCTTTTGAGAGTCATTTTTTTCCTCAAATAATTTGGTTAAAAATGACTAAAATATTTTACATTTTCACAAAGTGAGTTGTTCACATTGTGATTAATCTGCATAATTTTGCCCATTAGGCAGTATTAAATTATTTCCTAAAACAATCGGCCTAGCACTCTGTATACTCATTCAGAGTTTTTCTTGCAATCGCACAAAATATCTCAAGCTGGACCTTTCTTTGCGTTCTCTTCCTGTCCCTGATGTGACAATCACCCACTGCATATGGTTATTGGGTTGTTCACGATCATTGTGGCTGGATATGCACGATCTGACAAATGGTAAAAATCAAAACATTGTAATTGCAGGAGCTGTGCACCTGGGCATCGTCACATGACCTGTGTTCCAATTTTGAAATGCAAGCATTAAGCACACAGACAAAAGTGAGCCGGCCTCACTGTCACCTTCATTTTTGCCAAACTGACTCAAATGAAGATCAGTGTTGACGCTGTGGTTCCTGACCTGTGATTATTTCAGCAGCAGCTACCAAAACACTCAGAGCTATAACTCAACATCTGTTTCCCCTTGCAAAATGACGCAGACCCTGAAAATATTAAAACCAATTAAGGCGATTCCATCAACTTAGCAGGTTGGTCTGCTCTGGTTTTTCCAAACACACTGATGAAAAGATGAGGGGATCCACCTGAAGTTACTATTGTTTCTTGGAATTTCAATGACAATATGGGTTTTAGCACCATGGGTTGATTTCCCCTCAGCAGAACATGGTGGAAGGCAACTGTCACCATCATTGGACAGGTGGGGCAGAAGGCCACTTTTGGTTAGTCTTCGGCAATGGCAAAGTTTACAGAAACAGACTAGTGGTACAGCTAAAAAATGAACTCAGTGGAACTTTTATTTTCTCACTGAAAAAGATGTAATCATTTGTAAACACAAGAGAGTGTTCTGCCCTACAGCCATTCATAGGGAAGGAAGCTCATTTGGAAGAATTACTAATCACCACTGAGTTCTAAACCTTTTATTAACAACTTAAGACTTAACCTGTCAATTTATTTTGTTCCTCTGAACCATTTTTTAAACATGGAAAAACAGTCCTGTCTTACAAATTCTATGACTAAATTAACACTAGTCAACGACATATAACACTCAAAGAAAAACCCCAAACTGAAGTGTAAAAAAATACTAAGAACCATATGAAAATTTGATCTCTTTTCTCTTCCGATTCCAAGTGTTATTAAATATTGTTAGGCACCCTCCCTTATCTTATTTTGAAGTACTTTTACAAAATCATATCTATAAAAGGTGATGCTCAAAAAGTTATTTTGCTGAAAAGCTACCTATTCCCAACATCAGATATTTTGGTGAGACTACTGTGTTTTGAATGTGGTCTGTCCCCTCCAAAGACTCAGGGTGAAATTTAATCCCCATCAGAAGGTAGTCAGAAGGTGGAGACTAAATTCAACTGTGGTGTTTGGAGGTGAGGCGTCTGCAAGGTGACTAGGATAGATAATCAGTGTGGTGCTCACGATTGACTCTTGGTGTCTTTGTAGGAAGAGGGAGAGTCCAGCTGATACACACACACACACACACACACACACACACACACACACACACACATGCTCCCTGTCCCTTGTTTTGTCATGCTCTGCACCACCTCAGGACTCTGTCATAATGATGTGGCCTCTCAACCTTGGAGCAGATCCATGAGCCCCAATAAGCCTTTTTTTATTTATAACTTACCCAGTCTGCAGTACTATGTTATTAGCAAGAGAAAATGGACTGAGACACAGGCAACAACATTTTCAAGGCCCGTATGGTAATTCCGTGAGACCATCCATAGGAAAGTCAGTGACGCCTCCTCATCCAATTATCTCCCTTCCCCTCCACCCCACAAAATCAACTCCTTTTGATGAACTCCTTGTTTGGGAAAACAGCGGTCTGCATGATGGTCAGATTCCCACACATGTACATACTACATGAAAAACATTACATAGATATGATTAATCATAAAAGAAGACTGTGTTCTGCTCATCTTTCAGGGGACAGGTAACCCGAGTGTGGTCTGGAAGTAGAGGCGGGACACAGTGCAAGCACAGAGCGCGGCTCAGGGCTCCTATGTCCACATCCTATGTGACATTGCTCACAGGGCTACTCAGGGCCGCCCCACAATAACCTCTTCAGAAGTCAACCCACAAGGCTGGCGCCCATCGTTGTTGGTAGGTGGCGGAACGTGGCTCAGAAAGTGCAAAAAGTCTCTGCAGCACCTGCACAGCTGGTGGCCTTCCTCCGAGTCTTATGGAGTGACAGGCTGGCCTGCCTGATCCTGGACGCGATGGGCCAGCTCTGCCACGCACTGGCTTGCGCCTCTCCCTCGTGCCCACCTTCCCCTTCCTGCATGGCCTCTGCTTGGCTTGGTTCCATGTGGAACAAGAAGCCTCGGAGGTTCCCCTTTTCCCTTCTTACTTTTTGGGTCCAGGTTTTGTCCACATTTGAGGCTGAGAAGGACCCTGTCATTTATAAGGACCCATGGGATGAATAGCTATCAGACAAGTGCTTAGACTTAATTTACTCTGATTTCCTTTGCTTGCAATCTTATATTCAGTTTAAGAGGGGACTGTTCCTACCCAGGATATTCAGTGAGTGTAAATCCTAATCATGTGTGACATGTAACATGTGCGAGGCCCTGGATTCAGTCCCCAGTCCCACATACACACAAAAAGAGTAAAACAAATAAATAAATAATTAATTAAAAATGTAATTTGGGATCCCGGGAGTATCTTTTTCCTTAGGGGAATTTTAATGCTATTTAATGGAAGTTATGGGGGATTAAGTCCTAGCACTAAAGAAGGAAGCCCTAAAATAAATTTTGACCAATTAGTGTTGCTGTGCAACTAACATGCATCGCTTTTTCCCTCCGACTTGCAGAACTGTTTAAAACTTCTAGTAAATGTTTTAAGTATATAGCACATACATGGTACTTTTAGGGGGTAAAAGATGAGTAAGAAACATTTCTTGCCTTTAAATTTAGTTCAAAAAAGAATAAGACGTGAAATAAGCAGGTTTTAGCTTTTAGAGATCTTGTGCTATTCTTCCTCTTTTGATTTAAGCATCGGTAAATTTCTTTCTTCTATTAGTTCAAATTCAAGAGTTAAAAATGTGTCCGTGTAAAATGCCAAGCTGGAATCATCACTCCAGGAAACGACAAAGGCTGCAGAGAGAATGAGACTCAGGACACAAACACCCTAAAATCCCATTACCGCAGGATTTCCGGGGGGCCAACCCTCCAGTGGAGGTGGTCCCCAGCACCTGGAATCGGGAATCAGTACGCACTGTGGTTACTCAAACACTCCTGTGACACTTGAAATTTAGTGGCTATCCTCGCTCATTTCTAGAAAATCTATGTCGTCCTTTTTCAAATTTTACAGTCTCATATTTTCTTGTTTCTTTCAGCTTTCTTAAAAACCTCAAATTCCCGGTTGCTAATCACTGTTGAGATTGCTGACTTCTGCATGGCGACTCACCGATCTTGCCACTTGGAATTTTTTGCTCTGAGCTCATTTTCAGTAGACTCCCTCTCCTTTCCTGTGAAATCCTCCTGCAGTCTGCTTTGTGGAAGGGCGCTACAGAGAAGTGTCACATTTGCCTTTGCTGTGGTCCTAAGGGTTTCTGGACACGTCTTCAGTTTAAATTTGTCAGCTTGAGTTCTTGTACTGTGTACACCATGTCAACTCAGGCTCCGCCCTCCAGCACGTCAGCAGTCTGGGTTTCTCACAGGAGAAAGTTCTTCCTGTCTTGAGGTAGCTATGATGGCAGGATGCTCTGCTGATCCCAGATCTGCAGTCAGAGAGTTTCTAGCTCTTTTCACAGTGGGCTGCTCTTTGCCTCTGGGTATTGTACAGAGACACTACTCCAGATTCCCCTCCTCCAACCTGAATTGGCATCCTTCTGCAGTGTGGGTCTTTAGCATCTCTTTCTCCTCATCCTTGGATTATAGCTAGGTCTACAGTCTTGAGTACAAAGGCATTGGCTTTCATTTCTCCATTCTGTTCTTTGCCTGGTGATTTCCCTTTCTTTTTCTTTCTTTGAAGATCAGCTATGATTAATAGTTTGGGGGGTGGTTATAGGGTATAATCAATTGCTGACTTCTAAGAGTTCTAGTGTGCAAGGCCACCCAGGTCAGCTCGGTGAGTCATGTCATTGGAAGCTGGAGCAGTGGATTTGGAAGTCAGTACAAACCCAGGATCCTCTTCATTCACTCTCAGCACAGAAAGACATAAAGCTGCCTGATTTCTTGGATCAATAGGGCACTGAAACATGGATTCATTTTCTTTCTTTTTTTTTTTTTTGCGGTACTGGGGATGGAACCCAGGGGCATTCTACCTCCGAGCTACACCCCCAGCCCTATTTTTTATTCTTTATTTTGAAACAGGGTCTATTTTGCGGAGGGCCTCACTAAGTAGCTGAGGCTGACCGCGAACCCGGATCCTCCGGTCTCAGCCTCCCAAGTACTGGGATTACAAGGTGCCCTACCATGCCCGGCCATCGATTCACTTTCAGAGAAGTCAATCAGTAACTCACACTGATCCTTACAAACAGAAATTATCACATCATGCTGGCTGACAAAAGACAGGCTCCAAGTCATGTCTGTTTAAGACCAAGAAATCCATAGCCACACATTCAAGGCCAGTGGCTTAGAAAATTCTCTACCTTTGTACATTTTTACTCATGAATTTCTCAATACATCTTTTTCCTTAGAGTATTTTAAATACTTGGGTTATTTTCCTTTTTTTCTGTAAACATTTTCCAATATTCCATTTTTCAACTTGAATCTCATCATGGTGGACTTCGCCCTCCTTTGGCCACCCATATTGATAGGGCATGTTTGTTACAATCATGGAATCAATATTATTAACAGTCATGATGCCTTCATCAGTTCCTCTTGACTGTGACAGCTTCTCAGATCTTCCTTGTTTTTGATGACCTTGACAATTTTGGTGAATGCTGGTCAGGTGTTTTGTAGAATGTCTCGTTAGTGGGATTTATCTGATGTTTTTTCTCATGGTTCCACTGGGAATATGGGTTTTAGGGAAGAAGACCATAGAAGTAAAAGGACATCTTCATCATATCCCAGCAAGAGTACAAACTACCAACGTGGCTCACCATTGTGGATGTTGACCTTGATCATCTAGATGAAAGATGATACTTTTGCATGTGTCATTTTAAAGGATCACAAAACATTATATATGTTATAATTGTTCCTCTAAAAACTTGCTCTCATTCTGTTTTTTTTTTTTTTTTTTTTTTTTTTTTT
>PVJS01016590.1:0-37289 GCA_004027185.1 Glis glis | reverse complement strand
ACTTAAGCCTATTTTTCTTAAAGCTTTAATTAAAGCCTGTTATGGCTTCATTTTGGCTCTTCACTACCAACAAAGTGAAGTATTTCCACTGTATTAACATTTAAATAAAATGGTGGGGAATGGGTGGATAGAGACAAGATTTAAGTGTCATAACTCTAGGAAGTCAACGCTGAAAGTATCAGACTTAAAGCCGTCTTTCTTTTTGCTCAAGATGGAGTGTTCATCTATGCTTGGTAAATAAATTTATGTCACCAACTTTGTGGAGTGTTTCTCCCTTTTTTGGGCTAGAACAGAGGGCAAGAAGAAAAAGAGGAACCCTAATCAATGCATGGCTGTCTCATGTTGTGTCAGACATAATCATTACACATTTGGTTAACTCATTGGGGAAAAAAGAAATGTAGGACTCTTAGTTGACAAAGTTTGCCATTTAACTTAGCAAAAATATTTAACCACTGTTTTCAAGTAGCCTAAAAAGAGAACAGGGACTTAGAATCCTGGATGGAGCCCAGAGTCTGGACTTGATGCCACATTTAATTCATGGTACAAATTGGAGTGTATTTCATAATATAATTCAGCCTCATTTTTCTGTTTGCAAAGTAGGTAGAATGAAGGGATCTTGTTGATCTCTTTGAGTTATAAAATTTTGTGATTCTGTTTTTTATGTTCAAAATGTTAGAAAATGATTGTCATAAGTAAGTTACAAATAAAGTGCTACAGAATTGCAGAATAAATAGTCTCTAACTTTGAATTTTATGGAAGACCTTATAGATATGGATTTCACACACTTCTGTAAAGAATAAGTGGTTAAACTTTTTAATTTTTACATTATTATTATCATTGTTATTGGAACTGGAGATTGAACCCAGGGACATTCTACCTCCAAGCTACGTCCCCAGCCCTATCTATTTATTTTTTATTTTTGAAACAGGGTCTCTAACTTGCTGAGGTGGTTTAGGCTGGCCTCGAGCCTGCAATCTTCCTGTCTCAGTCTCCCAAATACTGGGATTACAGGCATGTGTCACCATGCCTAGCTATAGTGAAATTTTTAAAAAGCCACACTCCTGTATCTTTTTGGAGATAGCCTTTATTAAAAAACATACACTCCTGTAAAAAAAAATCTTAAGTAAATGGGGATCAAATATTAAAATGCAAAGAAATTTTATTTCTGATATTCCCCAAATATAAACCCATCGAAGAAAATTTATAAAATGTAAAAAATTATGAGAAAATAAATTCACTTGTAATTCTAACATGCAGAGATAATTACTGTTAATATTTTGATATTTTGGTTTACTTCCTTCTAATCTTTCTTTGATGCATAAATATACATATATTTGTATAATTATCTCCTATCATACACATTATTTCACTACCTGTTTTAGAACTTAATGTGTCATAGAGGACAGATCTCACCTGGCTCCTTTTTTGGAACATTTTATTCTGTGTGCCCCGTGTGCTTTGGTCAAGAATTAGTTTTGTTCTTAATGGTTCTTTAATGGTCAGAGGAAGAAGTAGATGATAAAGTTGGGTCATAATTGTAATACCTGTTGAGATTTGATGGATATTTTTTCCAGAGGACTTATTCACTGTCTCTACATTCCAGGTTCCTGGAAGGCAGAGGTGAGCCTTTGGTACCACCAACGCACGGTCTTGGACTTGACCTGGAGTGAGTACTCATGCTTCTTGATTTGTACTTTTAGGGTAAATGATTCTTTTAGACTAGGGCCAAATGCAGATAATCTTTCCTGTTGGGAGCTAGAGAAAATTTTGTGCATATGACAATTCCTGATCAAAGCACCATTTCTCTACATAATGTTTTTTTCTTCTTATGTGTAGTGTGTGTGTATATCACTAGAGGCATGGGTGGTGACTTAAGCCTCAGACAAATTAATAGAAATGTATTTATTTTAATGTATATTAGCAAAAGTATAACTAATACATCAAAGTTGGGATTCCAAGGATATTTCTGTATAGGAGAGAGCTAAAATTAATTTAAAGAAAAATATTAAGTAAATAATAAGACACAAGTGATATTAATAATAAGACACTAGGATGGGGCAAAAATTGTGAAAATTGAACCTAAATGATAAGTATTTGGAAACACAACTCTGCCAGATTTCATTGATTGAGCAAGGGACATGAATACTTTTCCTACTTTTCTTTCTTACTTCCTTTAATGTAGGAGCAAATACTAGGTGTGTGTGTGCCTGTGTGTGGTGGTACTAGGGATTGAACTCAGGGGAATTCTACCTTCGAGCTACAGCCCCAGCCCTTTTTATTTTTTTTTTTTTGAAACAGGGTCTCACTAGGTTGTTGAGAATTTTGCCATGTTGCTAAGGCTCTCCTTGAATCTGTGATCCTCCTGTCTCAGCCTCCAAAGTACCAAGATTACAGGTGTGCACCCCATGCCTGGCTCTTGTTTTTTTTAATTAATTATTTTTAATCCATGAATAAAAATTTAATATTTTCATGATGTACAACTTGATGTTTTGACATATATGTACTTTGTGGAATGGCTAAATAAAGCTAATTAACAGATCCATTACCTTAATATTTGTCATTCTCTCCTTTTTTTGGGTGGTAAGAACATTTAGAATCTATTCTCTAAGCAGTTATTAACTACAGTCACCATGTTGTACAGTAGCTTTCCTGAACTTCTTATTTTTTTCTAACTGAAATTTTGAATAATTTCACCAACATCTGCCCAAACCCTGACTCATAATTTCCACCTAGGGGGTACCCATCATTCCGCTTTTCTATGAGTTTGCCTTTTTTGTATCCACATATAAGTGAGGTCATATGCTATCTTTCTGTGCCTGGCTTATTTCACTTAGCATTATGTCCTCCAGATACACCCAGGTCATCACCGAGGACAGTATTTCCCTTTTGATGATGGAACACTAGTCCAGTGTGTGTGTGTGGACTACCTTTTCTTTATAAATTTACCCGCTGATTTCGTATATTGACTATTGTGGATAGCGATGCAATAAGCACAGAGTGCACATATCCTTTGACATACTGATTTAATTTTCCTTGGATATATTCCCAGTAGTTGGCAAGGGCCTGTTTTCTGGTCAGGATGACTTCTTGCCCTAATATAAAGGAGAAAATGAGGGCGCCCTCTGAGTTCTCTTCTGTAGGGGCACTAATTCCATTCTCCAGGGTTCTATCCTCATGACCTCGTCACTTCCCAAAGGCCCTGCATCCTAATACCATCACACTGGAGGTTAGGGTTTTTCTCAGTCCAAATTCTCACTGCTGTAATCCAAAACATCTGACCATACAACTTAGAGAAAGGCATATTTATTTGCTCACAGTTCTTGGAGATTTCAGAGTTTCACTCCCTCAGGCCAGGTCTGCAGAGTTCACAGCATAGCTGCATAAGCAGAGAGAGAGAGACAGAGAGAGAACAAGGCCTTGCTGTCACACAGTGGAGGCCAGAAGCTAGAGAGCACAAGCAAGAGGATTCAAAGACACAAGCCGAGTCCCTAAGGCCACACCCCCAGGGACCCACCTTCTCCAGGCACACCCTACCTGCCTAGATTACCACCCAGTAAATCCATTACAATGAATTTTTCCCACCAGATTACAACCTTCATAGCTTAATTACTTGTGCTCTTCAGGAAACATTCTATATCTAACTATAACAGATTTTAAAATATGAATCTTGGAAGAACACAGGTTAAGTTCATATTGCTGAGGTTATCTATGACTAGACACTTGTATCTGCCTTCTGACCAGATCCATGTTAGAGAACCTATGGGAGACACTGAACCACATTTGGAGTTGCTCTATCAGAGAGTCAGGGATTCCAACAGAGTGACCAGATAGCCTTCCACCTGGATTTGAGTTTTGCATATTGCTTAGTTCTTCAGTGTGTTAGAGAAGTCTACAAACTCTAATAAGCATGACAACTTGGTTGAACTTACATTTCTTTAGCTTCTAAGCTATGCACATATCCTTTTCCCTTCCAACTCCAAAAACATGCACTTATTGAGGTTCTAAGGTATAAAATGTCTTTTCCAAATAAATTTGAAGATATTTGAGCCTGATAGTTTTGGATCTTCATTTTTCTTATTTTAATCCCCTCACAGCTATTAAAATGATATTTGATTGACATTGGATATATGTCATGCTTTTGTTTGACTTGCAGTCTCAACCTAAGTGATCTACTACTAGAAAGAGAAACCCACACCTGAGTTTTATGGGCCCTCCCCTGACTTAGTGAGATGGCTATTTGTATGCTCCTACTCAAAGTCAGACATGATTGATACTGGATACTGAGTTCATCATAACCACCTAGGAATCCAGGGACCTAAATTCTTTTCTGAATGTAGTAAAGAATGCATACCAGATCTAGAATGAATCTTGTAAGAGAAAAAGGTGATTGGTTGGGAAAGACTGCAGGCTAATAACATCTCCCCCTGCCCACCCCGCTTTTTGTGGCACTGGGGATTAAACCAAGGGGCATTCTGCTTCTGAGGTATACTCCCAGCCCTACTTTATTTTTTTACTTTGAAACAAGGTCTCACTAAATTGAGGAGGGCCTCCTTAAGTTGCTAAGACTGGCTGCAAACCTGTCATCCTCCTGTCTCAGACTCCCAAGTACTAGGATTACAGGCATGTGCTACCATGGCTGACTTTTTTTCTCCCTTTAAACTGGGGCTGTGTGGAACCACATTGCCTTGTTGAGCTATTGATCCTACTCCAGGGAAATTAGGCAATTACTTCTTCTTTCCTTCCTTCTTTCCTTCCTTCCTTCCTTCCTTCCTTCCTTCCTTCCTTCCTTCCTCCCTCCCTCCTTCCCTCCCTCCCTCCCTCCCTCCCTCCCTCCCTCCCTTCCTTCCTTCTTCCTTCCTTCCTTCTTCTTGCTGGGAATTGAACCCAGGGGTGTTCTACCTCTGAGATACACCCCCCCAGCCCTATTTCTATTATTATTATTTTTTATTTTGAAACAGGGTCTAAGTTGTGGAGGGCCTCACTAAGTTGCTGAGGCTGACTGCGAACCTGTGATCCACCTGTCTCAGCCTTGCAAGTATTGGGATTACAAGCATGCACAGTCATGCTCAGCTCATATTTTTTTTTTAGAGTACAGTAATTAGAAGCACCCAAAAAGGTGTTGAATAATAGAAAATTTTTTGTGTATTGCCCAGACTCTTCTTGCTGCTTAAATGATGAATGAAATTATAAAGTTTTATTTTGTTCTAACAGTAATTGTTATTTACACACTAAGATGTTGCTTTGGAATTTTGATAAGGGTTAAGTTTACTTTGTTACAATCTTATTTATTTATTTTTTGTGGTACTGGGGATTGAACCCAGGGGTGTTCTACCTCTGAGCTATACCCCCAGCCCTATTTTGATTTTTATTTTGAAACAGGTTCTCATTAAGTTGCTGAGGGCCTCATTAAATTGCTGAGGCTGGCCTCAAACCTGTGATCCTCCTGTCTCAGCCTCCCAAGTACTGGGATTACAGGCGTGCACCACCACACCCAGGTTAAGTTTATTTTTTGATGGCAGCATTGGGGTCTTACTCTTTTTTGGCACCCTTCTATGTGTATAGAAGATGGCTGTATGGGTTGAAATTTAGTCTGAGAATGTGCAGGGAACTGACTGGCCTGAGAGAGACATTCAGCCCTAATCCTATTAGCATCAAGTCCTACATAGCCAGTCTCTGTAACACAACTGTCCAGTCCATCAGAGCAGAAATCTTTGTCTAGATTGGTTTTCTTCTTCCAATCTTTCCTACAGTTTCCTGTGTTTTTTATTTTATGTCCTTATATTCCTTGACTTCTCTTAGGTTGACAAGAAATTATTTTCAGAAGTGAACTTGAGAAATCTGTTTAGGACTAATTCCATACCCTTAAGAGAAAACATTCTCTGCATTTTACTCAGTGGTTTTTATGTCTTTGATTGACATTTCACGAATGCAGGAAAAATAGGGTAAGTCTAATTAAAGTCTCAACTGCAATATACACATTTCCAGCTTTTCTCTTAGTGTGGATAACATTTCATTCTGATAAAAGGTAAGGATTCATTTCAAGGGCACTCTCTGGGTGATTCAAATTCCTGGATTCCTCTCTGTTTTTCTTTTTTTTTTGAAACTCATTATGTGTCTGAATGACTAAAGGGAGCATGGATGTTTTTACATTCCTCAGTGGATGTCGGCTGTAATCAAGTTCAAGTAGCAAACAAAGCTCAATGTGAATGAATACGAGGGTGTCATCTATCAGTGGCATCTCCGTATTTGAGCTCTTGTGCCAGTCACAGTAAAGACAACAGACAGACTTGGTTGTTAGTGAGCCCTGAGTCTCTCAGTTTAGTTTGTTCAGATCATTGTTGATGTGTCATTAACATAGAAGCAACCTGGAAGGGAGCCAGTTTCTCTGCTCTGTATCTAAAAATAGATCACTGTACTGCTGAGAATACTGTGAAGCCGATATAGAAAATCATTTATTATGAAAGGATACAGTCAAAAAGGCTGAAAAACTCAATCTAGACATTAGACTATAAATGATCAAAGACTTGTTTGCAAAGCTTCCATGACTAAAGGACTAGTTTTCTTTTGTCAGTACCTTCAGATGAATGTTATTTTGCATGTTTTTCTTTTTTTGCTGGATATATTTTCATTGCCACTAAGAATCAAGAAGGTAACATCAATTTTTTTTTTTTTTTTTTACCAATTGCTTCTAAGGGAGACTGTTAGATATAAATGAACCTGTTCAAATAGCCCAACTAAAGGGCAGGGGGATACTAAGAACTTATGGAATCTGAGAAGAATAAATAGAGTTGCTTTTCTCTGCCTGAAGTCATGAACTGAGTTTCTGCTATGAATTGAAAATGGTTTGTCAATATTCAAGGTAAAAACCCATGTCGAAGATGAATCCCCATTGTGAGGTATTAAGAGAGTGGAAAGTTAGGCATTGGTGTTTAGAGATAGGCCTTTGGGAGGTAATTAGGATGAGATGAATTCATCAGGGTGGAGATTACATGACTGAATACTGGTGGCTATATGAGAAGAGGGACAAAGACCAGAACATATATGTATGTGTGCACATGCACACACATATAACATGCTTTATCTTTTGACGTGATGTCCTGCACTGACTTGGGACTTAACCTTGTTGCTTTTCCAGCAACACGGCCATCACCAGATGCAGGCTCTTGATCTTGAAGCAGAGTGTGAGCTAAAATAGACCCCTTTTCTTTATAGTTTACCCATCTATGGCATTATGGTATTACCAATGGAAAATGGGAGGATGCAACTTTCTTGATCTATTTTTTCCTCTGTGGATGTTTTCTTCTCTCTCTCAGCCAGTAAGTTCTGAGCTTATTCATCTTGCATTGGGGCCTTTGTAGTCACTGGAATATCAACGTTATGTGATCTTTTAGATCAAATGCCTGCATTTGCATATGATGGGCTTAGACTTTCAGTGTGCTGATTGAACAATCCTTATAGATTAATCTGATTGATTATGAGTGATACACAGGCCGAATTTAGCTCAGGGACTCATCCTTGACTACCCAGACCTGTTCAAAATTGTAGAGTAAAGCCAGGTGTGGTGGCACAAGTTTGTAATCCCAGTACTTGGGAGGCTGAGAGAGGAGGATTGCAGGTTCGAGGACAGCCTCAGCAATTTAGTGAGGCTGTCTGCAACTTAGTGAGACCATGTTTCAAAATAAAAAATAAAATAGGGCAGGGGGTGTAACTCAGAGGTAGAATGCCCTGAGTTCAATCCCCAGTACCACACACAAAAAGAAAAAAGAAAAAAAGAATTGTGGAGTACGGTCATGTAGCCTTGGATGTGGTAGGTTCTATTGAAGTGGCAGTAAATGCAGCTGGATTAATAAGCATTTCCATTATAGTCTCTATGGTGTGTTTAAATCAATAGCCTTAAAACATTTTTACCAAACCAACAAAGAATAGACACATGTTTTTCATCATATCCCAGCATTCATCTGTGTGTTAATTCTTAAAATAATCCTTCCCCTTATTACACATGATTAACTCATTAGTTTCTTTTTAAATTTTTTATCCCCATTTATTTCATTAAATAAAAACATGCTGGCCTTGCCTAACTAAATTAATTTCATGATCACTAATGAGTTGCAACTATAGTTTCAAAAGTTCTGTTCTATACATTTAAAATATTTTCTACAATGTATAGCACTTATTATAATTGTTATTGGCTCTCTTGTTACATTTTGTAGTTTCTTTTGTAGCAGTATCACAATTGTAATTGCTTCCCTTTTTAAACTGTAAACCACATCAAAACAGAATCAGTGTCTATCTTGTTTACTGCTGCATTCCTAACAGAGCTCCTGGCACATAGTAGATGCTCAATTGAGTAAATATTGATGAATGAGTAAACTGAGACCCAAGCAGATGGCACTCTTAATGGGCTCAGATACATATAAAACTGGCTAATTCGGCACGACCCTGCTGATAGAGAAAGCAGATGGAAAGGCCCAGCAGGAGGCTCAGTGGAGCAGGGAGGGCAGGCCAAAGAGCTAGGTTTCCATCCAGTCTCCAATAGCTGTCTGAAACTCTCACCAGGGAAAACTGACTGTGATAGGGAAAGAATCGGTGTCAGGTCTGAGCTCAGGTCTCTTGATTCTTCATCTAAAATTCATTTCACAAAACCACAATGCCTTTTTAGTTGGATTTTCAAACTTTCGTGCTTGGTATTTTTATTTTTTCCTTTATATCTCATCAGAGAGAGAGAGAGAGAGAGAGAGAGAGAGAGAGAGAGACACCTACATAGTTTCTTGACATGGAACACTGTGGCACCTGTTTCCCATCTGGTTGGGGAGATGAACAGCTCACAGAGCTCCATTCCTTCTCTTCTTGTGTCCTCCTGTTGAATCACTGACTCCCATCCCATCAAGAGGCATTTAACTCATTGCTGCAATTTATGGTGCCTACTTGTCTCTAGCAGTTGTTTCGAAAACTTCTTATAATGTGGCTGTTTTAGTGGTGTCACATGTCTTCCCATTTGTACAGATTTGGAATCTGTAGGACAATTTAACAATGACAGTGGTTTCATCTATAGACTACTGAATGATCTGTGGGTACAAAGTTACATTTATATAAAATATAATTCATAAATTGATAAGCCTACTATAATCCTCAAAGCAGGGTAGAAAGGACTATGTATTAACACACTCAGGCATTTCCATATGTTACAAATATTAACTTACAATGTGAAAACACCACACTTCTAAAAATTAATATTAACTCAATATTGAGTTAAAATTGTCAAAGTACGGCTGGGCTAGTGGCACTTGCTTGTAATCTCAGTACCTGGGAGGTGGAGACTGGAGGATCTGGGTTCGCGGCCAGCCTTAGCTACTTAGTGAACAGCTCACAGAGCTCCATTCCTTCTCTTCTTGTGTCCTCCTCCTGTTGAATCACTGACTCCCATCCCATCAAGAGGCATTTAACTCATGGCTGCAATTTATGGCGCCTACTTGTCTCTAGCAGTTCCTCCTCAACTTCGTGAGACCCGGTTTCAAAATAAAGTATAAAAAATAGGGCCGGGGGTGTAGCTCAGAGGTAAAATGCCCCTGGGTTCAATCCCCGGTACCACAAAAAAAAATTGTCAACGTACAATTCAATTCATTATATATATGCTATGTTATATAAATTTATCACTTATACATGTTTGTAACTCTTTTTTTGGGGGGAGCTTGTATCTTAGGTCAATGTTTCTTAACCCTTTTCAATAGATCGTATAGGATTGTAGGGTACAGTAAAGAGAAGGGGGTTTCTTATGCCATGTACATCCATTCAAGCTTTAATTAAATAAACATGGAAACACGTGTAGTAGACATGAGTTATGTCCACAGTACTTGAATTAATGCAGTTCAGAGCTTTTGGGGAACAGTCTTTTGCTCTTCAGTTTAATTCCATTTGGTTCCTTAAAGAGAATATATCTATAACTTTTGTACTGGACTTGGGGAATTTTAAGAAAAGATGTAATGACTACACATATAAAAAACTATTCTGTGCTCTCCTTTCACACACACACACACACACACACACACACACACACACATATGCTTTCTATTTGTATTTTACACTTTGTCATTGAAGGTCTGTTTAGCTAATAAAAATTCTTTTAATTCATAAAAAAGATATATGTTCCTTAGGGATTATGTAGTAATTATACAATATAAATTAGATATGGAAATCATATAAAGGCTGATCACTAATACTTAAAAATGTCTTTTGAAAGTATTATGGTTTTTAAAAATACAATTATATCTTAGAGGTATATACTAATATGTTTATAGAGAAAACAATCAGATGTCTGAGATTCAAAAATGATCTAGAGTAGGCGTAATGAGTGGAGTTACAGATGAAGCAAACTTGGACATGCTGGTAAAGATCTCTATTCTTCTGTATATGTTTGAAATTTTCCTAATACAAAGATACACGTATACTTGAAATACATATACTTTTGTCCTTTGCTCCCACACTTGCAGGGAAAATTGATGGAAATGAGATGTAGATTTTACGCTCATGGAATGCTGCCAGTGCATCCCAGGCAGTATAAACGTAAGGCCCTCGTGCCCTAAGTTGTCAAGTCTTCCAATCACTCAGTGGCACTAAAGTGCATGCATTTATTTCCAGGAGTGTTTAGCCCATGTTTCTATTCATTTCTTCATCATTAAATCTCAATTGCAGTAGCACGGGGTGCCACAAGCTGAGAATCAGGTGAAACGTCCTATGAAAATAAATGCAGAAATTCCCAATCGTGTCTATTCTAATAAAAGCAAACGGAACACCTAATTACCTATTTTCTTTAGGAAATAAAGTCATTGACAGGGTCACAGCTCTGCTATTCAGCCTGACTACTTATTTCCAGTACAAAGCAAAGGTAGTTTTATTACCAGCTCACTCCATAAGAATTTGCCTATATCGCTCTTTTTGGTGCTGTTTTTTAATTATGCTTTTATTGGTACATTGTAATTATATATCGTAGATATTCAAGGTCCAAAGTGATACAAACATACACACACAGCACTTGGTGTGTCTCTCTTGGAATCCCGCCCTGTTCCCCCTCCTTCCTCCCGTGCACATTAATGAGATGGTAGTGATACTTTCATATATGGACATAGCATTATCTGAACTGGTTTCCTTCATCAATTCTCCTTTTTCCTCTCCTCACCCCCCCCCCCCAATCTGCTTCCACTATTCTGCTGGTCTCATTGATCTGAAGTCCCTCTTGTTTCCTATTTCCTCTCTAGCTTCCACATATGATAGAAAACATACAACCCTTGACTTTCTGAGACTGGCTGATCTCACTTAATTCTCTAGTTCCATCCATTTTCTTGCAAATGACATAATTCTGTTCTTCATTATGGCTGAGTAAAATTCCATTGTATGTATATACCACATTTTATTTATCCATTCATCTGTTGACAGACACCTAGGTTGGTTTCATAATTTGGCTATTGTGAATTAGTCTGGTGCTATTTTTAATCACAACAAACTTTACCTTATAGCACCTAGTTAATTAAGCTTTCAGAGACCTCTCATCCCAGACTGACCATATATTGAAAACATTTATAAAATGCAATTGAATATTTTTTGATCATAAAAATCTTGCATTTGCAGACATGCTTATTAAGAGATATTTCATTTATAAAGATTTAACCTTTCCTTATAAGGGGGCTTGTTTTTTATTTAACATTACTAAAAAATCAATTCTCTATGTAGAACTTTTTATCTAAAATGTCATAGAAACTGGAAATTGAAAAAAAGAAACTTTAGATTCTTTCATATCTTGAGCTTTTCACATGTTTTCTCTTTGCCTGAAACCTCTCCGCACTATCTCCTTGCCAGGTGGTGAATTCCTACCCATCCTTTAAGGGCCAGCTCTGCTCAAATCACCTCCCCTTTGATCTCTCCTCTCTCTCTCTCTCTCTCTCTCTCTCTCTTTCTCTCTCTCTCTCTCTATCTCTATCTCTCTCTCTGTCTCTATCTCTGTCTCTGTCTCTCTCTGTACTGGGGTTTGAATCCAGGGGCATTCTACCTCTGAGCTACACCCCAGCACCATTTTATTTTGTATTTTAAAAAAAGGTCTCACTAAGTTGCTGAGAGTCTTGCTAAGTTGCTGAGGCTGGCTTCGAACCTGCAATCCTCCCATCTCATCCTCCCAAGTACTAGGATTACAGGCATGCACCACTGTGCCTGGCTAATCTTTCTCATTTTCTGGCATTTGCAATAATGGCTTTTGCACTTTTTTGTCTCTCCACTATATTTTTTACCACATTGTGTTGTAATAGCTTTTTGCATTCCTCTCTATTAGATTATAAGCTCCTGGAAGGCAGATATTAGTAATTTTTATTAAATTATTGGGTTGAATTGTGTGTTCAAAGAATTGCTGAGATAATGGGGAGATTTCAAATAATTAAAAAAAGAGAACGCTAGTGGTAATGAAAAACATTAAGTGAAGAAATTACTTTTTTCCCTAATTAATTGCCAACTCTAACTTGATTTGGGGGAAGATGAAATCATCTTGAAAACAATCATTGACAATAACACATGTCCTACATTGCTACATCCAGTTGGAGAACTGCTTATCATAGTTTACATTCAGTATGAAACTTGGACTTCTTCAAAAGAAAAGTTGATTTTCTTCTTTGCATCAAGACAGAAGTTACTTTAGTACTTCATAATAGAATAGAAAAATGATTCACATCCACAACATGAAAAATATGCCAGGAAAGAAAAAGATTTTACAGATAAACCATAATTCAACACTAAGCTAAAGCCTCACAGGAAGCGATGACTCTGTGGAGAGTAATGTGCTCCCTGTATTGAATGCAGCACGGTTGATGAGTTCCAGTGGCATCGTAAACAACAAAACCCAAGTTCAAATCACTCGCATGAACTTGTAATTGAATTTTTCAAGATGTGATTTGGTGTAGTAAATGGAACAGGGTAAAATGTCTCAAATATAATGGCTACAGAACAAGTTAGAGAAATTAGTAGGGAGTGAATATTAATACAAGGTAGTTTTCAAGCAACTTGAGTGAGCAAAACTCCTCACTCACTCAATTTAACAGTGAAAGAGAAAATAATGCCAATCTCAGAAAGAGGACTATTCAGCAAGAAGTATACTGTTCATATATATATATATATATATATATATATATATATATATATATTAGTACTGGGGATTGAACCCAGGGGCATTCTACCTTCGGGCTACACCCCCAGCCCTATTTTTTATTCTTTTATTTTGAAATAGAGTCTTACTAAGTTGCGGAGGGCCTCACTAAGTAGCTGAGGCTGACTGAAAACCCAGATCCTTTGGTCTCAGCTTCCCAAGTATTGGGATTACAAGCATGCACCACTGTGCCCGGCCTCTCTGTTATATTTTGAATGATAAAATAAGTGATGGTACTGAATGCTGTAGTATGTATCTTTTTTGTTTTTAGTGCTAGACTAAAGTTTGAGATGAATAACTATGAAATTCAGCTTGTTGATAGAACTAAACAGGCCTCCAACTCCAAATTTGAAGACGGTTTTCTTTTTATTAGATTGTATTCAAACTTATTAATCATGTCAGTCTGGCCCAAGGATTTATAAATTTATTGATGTGTGAACCTCTTTTACCTAAGTGTAAGCCCCAAATGTTGTGAGCCTGGAAAGTCTATTTGTGCAAATAACCTTTGGATTTTCCAGTGTCAAAGTTTGCTATCTGTCTGTCATGGGGCTTGGGGTAGACACTGACATGATGTTCGCTGTTTTCTCTCTGTACGCCAGCGCCAGGGCAGAGAAACACTTGGCTAGACTGAGATGGCAATTGAACTCCGTTGTCTCTACAATGTCAAGTGCTTTCTAGTGGACCCTGGAGGCTTTGAATGGGGGTGTATTGATGTCTTTCACTGTGTGTTAGATGTAGCTTTTTTCCTGACATTTTGAGGTAGCTCTCAATTCTTACCTACTTTCTTTGGAGCTTAGAATTAGAGCCTATTTCCAAATTCAGCCAGAAGATGGAGCAATTTACTTTATTTATACTCCATCTCAAAAGGAAAAAGGAAAAAAACATTTAAGTCTCTCTCTCTCTCTCTCTGTATATATAATTCATATGTACGAATTTAAGTATGTGTTTCAAAACTTTAATATATTTGGAAACAACATGCTAAGTGTAATTTATTTCATTTTTGGAAAGCAGGGTTACTTGTGAGAGTTTTGAACCAGACTCGCATTTTATTCTCTTTAAGGACCTAAAAGGAAGATGCGAAAGGAGAACATTACTTCTTTTTCATCATTTTCCTTATGGAATTCATAATCACATTTCCTGTAGGGTGAGAGTGAAGATGGTCTTGATGTGCCATGAGATTCTGCAACACTCTGGTGTAATTTTGAGAGCCTGTAACAACAAATTATAAAATTCTGATTCAGATAACCGATTCCAACAGAGCTTTCAAGTTGAAATTTATTTATGGAATCATTTCAGCTATTAGACTATCCATCCTATCTCTTGTCAATAGAGGATGGTTTCCCGTAGGAGATAACTAATAACTTTATAGAATTTTGGGATGTAATAGAATGTTATTGTCCCCTGGAGGTCACACTTGCCAACTAAAGGGTAATAACTTTTATTACAAGCCTGAAATAGTCTATAAATGTTTCATTAAATCCTTAAAAATGTGCAGTTATTAATTCTCCACCCTCTTTTTTGATTTCTGGCTACCACACTGAGACGGATGAAATGTTCCAGGAAACCTGGAGAAAATGCAATTGTGCTCAATTTATTACCTGTAATATTTCCTAGTGGGATTATCTGAATACATGTGGATTTTAGTAAGGATCTTCTCAGAAAATTTCATTATTATTTTAAATGCTCAGCATCTAAGTTCTGCCTTAATCATTCCTCTTTCAACACATTCCTGATTCTTAACCTGCTTTGGGCAGCAGGTAAAGTGGGGAGAGAAGACCTGGCATTTTCTGGCTATCTCAGTCAATTCAAAAACATTTAGGAAGCATCTGTCTGTGCAGGGCTCTGGCATGGTGCTGAGCTGATTGAGTTTAAAAAGACATAGAGCATGTCCTTGAGGCAGAGAAGCTGCCGACCGCTGGCTCCAGGGAGAAGTCTTGGTATTTTCTTCTGTGTGAGCAAAGTTGCTGTGGAACAGATGATGTGTAGGTTTGAGCAGGTAGGGGGTGCCCAAATCCCTATAATTAGAAGAAACAGACCAAAGATTTCACTTCATCAGATTGCAAAGAAAACAGTTTCAATTCCTGGGAAATTAGAATTATAGAATACTTAAAAACAAAATATAGTTTTGACTTTCAGGTTAACATTGTAACTAATGAAATATTGCAAAATCGAAGTCCCTTCAGGGCTCAATTTAATGGATAGGGAAGAGAATTTGAAAAGGCAATAAAACGAATTCTCACACAAAAGGTGCTTGGATTTTGCATCTGAGTATTACTCTGCTGTTTCCACCCAGAGCATCTTTTCTCTTCTGGAACTAAGAAAAAGGACCTCGGCTCCTTACTTCTCTTTAACATCATTCCCATGAATAATAGGTCTTCTGTACAAAAGCTGCATAAGAATATTTTGTGAATGACTCATTCACTTGGGGGAATTGTTCTTTGGTTGTCAAGATCAGGGACCCACTCAAATAGTTCAAGAAAAAAGGGATTATTTTAAAAAGAGAGGGCAACCTCATGGATCCACAAGAGCAATAGCCAGGTCTTATAGCAAATGTCTGTCCGAAGGCTGTTTTCTTCCTCTTTTTCATCTATAAATTACTTTTACGAAGTGGTTCAAGGTGAACTTGAGGAGGTCAGGTGCTGTTGGCAACAGCTGGATCACAAGGTCTTGAGTGGCGGTGGAGGGTAATCCTGTGGCCCTCTGTGAACAGCCTGACTCAGAGGATGAAGCCCTCAGTTGACTGGGCTCATTGCATTCTCTCTCAGAACTGGGTCCTGAGACATCAGCTACTTTGTCTGGCTTTTGAAATATTCATAATAATATCTAATGTTTGTGAAGACTTTACTGTGTATCAATTATGGTCCTAAGCTTTCTCCGTTTTGTCATGTTAGTCATCACAAACCATCTGATAAGGATCAGTGTCATCTCTAGAGAGAGAGAAATAGAAGTAGTACTGAAGAGTAAAATGACACACGCAGGTTGACAAAGGATGTGGCAGAACTGGAACTGGAACCCAGGCAGTCTGACTCTAGAGCCGATGCTTTTAGACACTGTTTGATGCTCCTTCAAAGCATTAGCTGTGCTTGGGAGGCTGAGACAGGAGGATCACAGGTTTAAGGACAGCCTTAGCAACATACTGAGACTCCCAGCAACCTAGTGAGACTGTTTCAAAATAAAAAAGAAATGAAATAAAATAGGGCTGGGGGTTTAGCATGGAGGTAGGATGCTTCTGGGTTCAATTTCCAGTAACACACACAAAATACTACTAATAATAAAATAATTAAAAATAGAAATAAAAAGGTCTGGGGCTGTAGCTTGGAGGTAGAATGCCTCTGGGTTCGATCTCCAGTAACACACACACACACACACACACACACACACACACACACACACACACACACACTGTAGGTCTGGAGTTGGTTCTGTGGCAAGTCAAAGCCACATGGAAGTCTAAGTTATAAAGGTAGGGGACACAGAACCAGTGAGTGAGCAGGGGTGAGTATGCAGAGGAGCGCAGAGCAGTTGCTCGCAGCAGTGCCTCCATTGCTGGGACCGAACCAGCGTTAGCACCCGCCACGTGCTCACTAACTGTGTGCTGAATTCTGAGTGACTATTTTCAGCAGGGGCTGGGTGCGTGACATACCCCCTGAAAAGGTTGTGTGTGCTGGAGAAGAACCTCCAAATAATGAATTTTAACCCATTTTATTAGAAAAGTAACTAAATTATACATGCACAGCATGGGTACGTCCTCTCTCTCTCTCTCTCTCATGTAAAGTTCAGCTGGGCATGGTGGTACATGCCTATAATCCCAGTACTTGTGAAGCTGAGCCAGGAGCATTGCAGGTTCAAGGCCAGCCTCGGCAACTTAGTGTGACTCTCAGCAACTTAGCAAGACCCTATTTCAAAATAAAAAAAATATAATAGGCTGGGGGGTGTAGCTTAGAAGTAGAATGCCCCCAGGTTCAATCCCCAGTAACACCAACACACACACACACACACACACACACACACACACACACACACAGTAAAGTTCCACAGAGCATAGAGTTCCTTTAGGCCACCTCCCCATCTTTGTTTCCTCTCCTCTGCTCTATAGAGATCCATGTAGACTTTATTGATACACTTGCATGAATATATAGAAACTGTTAGAAATATAAAGTATTGGTTTTTATATTTAAAAAAACATTTATGTAATAAGTATCATAGTGTTTATTTTCCCCAACATTTAGTGTATCTTAGAGATTCAGCTGTATTTTTATCATAAGCGTCTCACTATTTTTATAAAGTTCTCACTTTTATAAATTATATTAAAGTACAGATTTGTGTGTGTGTGTGTGTGTGTGTGTCCTTTTACACTGTATTCCTATTGTGTCTTGAGAAGTAGAAATGGTGCAGTAATTGGCTACACGCATTGACTTTTGTGAGATAATGCCACATTTCTTTCTACATCCTTGACATTATTACCAAACTTCTTAATTGTGGTATGATGGGCAAACAATTGAATCTCAGTGTCATTTTAACTCACAGTTCTCTAGTTACATGTGAGTTTTATCATCTTTTTGTATATTTATTGGTTATTATATTTTTCTGGCCATATGTTTTGCCTGCTTTTGTTTTTAAAAATTGATTTGTAGAATTCTTTATATAGCCTCATGATGATCTTCCAAAACTTTTTTGACACACACACGATCTTATTACTTCTGAAAACCTGTAAACTAGACAGGAATAGAAGAGTAACCTGCGATCTTACCTAGTTCGATGACTGTGAACTATGACAGGATTGGCAGTGTGGTTGTAGATTTATGTCACCTATGGAAGTTTTTTTAATGACACCCTCCCTGCCCTCTGGCATAGTTCTGATACGGCAGCCACGTTACGATAGCCAGAGAGTGGAGGGAGGGAGGGTCAGTGAGCACTTGGGGGTTTGATAAATGACTTTCCATATTATTCTGATATTTAGCCTCTTCAGCACGCCCTCAAACACATAACTAGTGGAAGACAAAAACCAGTATTTAATGAAAAACTCCTGCCAGTTTTAGTCTATACTTTCCCTAATTACACAGAGCTGTTTTATTTTTCCCTGACAATTCATTTTAGTGGAATCTCCATAATGCTTATTAGTTTTATTATGCCTTATATAAATACTTATTAGTGCTATTTAGATAGAAACCATGTTCTTCATTTCACTTAAACTCTGCTCTGGGAACTTCTCTGCTTTCTTCTTCTATTAAAAACAAATTAATGAATAGATAACAACATAAACAAGCTAAAAAATTTGGGCAGAGATGACCAATTCTTGACTAAACATTTATTTTCCCCTTTCATGGTGTGGGGTTACTGCCAGGAATCAGCTTCCCAGCCAGGTGCTGCATTTCTTACAGCCTTTTGCGTCTGGCGTGATCATGTGCTAATTGGTCATCAACCACCAGTCAAGCAACTATCTTCTTCCCTATAGCTAATCAGACAGGAGGTGGTCATCTGCTACAAGAACTAGCCCATCATTGTTAAGGTTGGCGGATAAAAACTCCGCTCAAGCCGGGCGTGGTGGCGCACGCTTGTAATCCCAGTACTTGGGAGGCGGAGACCAGAGGATCCGGGTTTGCGGCCAGCCTCATCTACTTAGTGAGGCCCTCTGCAACTTCGTGAGACCCTGTTTCAAAATAAAGAATAAAAACTCTGCTCAAATAGAGAGCTTTCCTGACCATTAAAATTATACCATATGAGTGTTTGATTGTAAGATACATATAGGAAATTGACATTTGATTGTGAGGGCAGAAGTAAAAAGAGACAGAGAGAGAGAGAGAGAGAGAGAGAGAGAGAGACAGACAGACAGACAGACAGACAGACAGAGACCCGAGGTAGGAGACATAGTTCTGAATAAGCAGATAGTATAAATGTGGAGGAAACTGGTTGGTAGTGAGAGTAGCAGGAGCAAGGACGGAGAGGACTGACTCACCAGAGCATATGTTCTCCCGCCTCTGGCTGCCGAGGAGGCAGCAGATAATTCAAGCCTGGAAGTGTTGGAGGACTTCAGTTTCTGAGCTACATTCCATCCTCCGCGAGGCTCAGTGGAACGCTGTGCAGAAGTTTCCTGTGATTCCTGTTTCCTCTGCCTCCGTGGATTTCCTTACAACAGATCTATTCTCCTTGAGGTGGCCTGAGTGACCTTCTGCTAAGCTTCCTGTCAGAAAAGCCCGATCCAGCTCTCCTTCTAGGTTTTCATTAATTAGTATGTATTGTCTGGAACATAATTGAACATAAAATATTAATTATAAAATGTAGGGATTAGCATTATGAAAAATTCTGGAAATATTATTTTGTGATTATAAAATTATGTATGTCTATTATTTTTTGGTCTTCAATTACTTCAGTAAACATTTATTATTTACTATTTGGCAGATTGTTTTTGTTCATAGAACAGAAAAGACGGTGGGAATCAAGATTATGTTTGAGTCGTTCACTTTCCCAAGTTCAATTACTCTCCCAATGTACTTCTTATTTATTAGGCTTACACTCAATTTGAGGTCATCCGTAGATATGTCTAGATTTGCCTAAGATTGGGTCCTCCAGAGGCTGCTCTCCTGGTATGTATTAGCAGGTCCTGTAGCTCTTTCAGTGAATAATCCTTTACTTTCTTGAGCAGGGCCATACTGAGCTTTGACTCTAGCTATTGCTGTTGGCCAGAAGGGAAAACTGGGCAGATCTGGCGGATGGGCATGCATTATCTTGTAAAGCATCTGCCTTAGCTGAGTTCTCTGTATGGTGTGTAGGCAATGCAGTGGCATCTACCATCTCCTAAGGGTATATTGACTGCTTCTGCAGGCCCAGAGGCTTCTGGGGAGTCAGAGAGTTCAATGGGGAGCCAGTTCAATGGATGAGAGAGAAGCTTCAATGGATGTAACTACCCTTAGCTGCAGGGTCCCACCGCATCCCTGACAATGTAGGAGAATTGATTCAGTCTTATCAGAAGTTATCCACTCTTACAATTAGGTTCCAGGCCTGATCTTCAGCATGGTCTGTCCTGAGGCTGTGGGAAAGGACTGTCTTTATAAATACTGTCAGTCGGGTGTGGTGGTGCACACATTTGTAATCCCAGTACTTGGGAGGCTGAGACAGGAGGATTGCAGGTTCGAGGACAGCCTCAGCAAGTAGTGAGACTCTCATCAACCTAGTGAGACTCTGTTTCAAAAAAAACTAAACATAAAAATAGGGTTGGGGGTGTAGCTTGGAGGTAGCATGCCCCTGACCTCAATCCCCAGTGCACCACACACACATACATACACACACACACACACACACACACACACACACACAAATAAATAAATAAGCAGTGTCCTGGGAGCCTTCTGACTCTCACATTTTGCTTTAAGTGGCCAATTGGATGGACTGAGCCTATCATTTTCTCTCTTCAGTGCATCAATAACCTTCAGCAACAACCAAACAAATCCCCCAGTCCTTTCATTACTGTTTCTTCCATATTTCACAAATGCCAGTGACATCGCAGAAACTGTTGCATCCCTCCAACCTGTCACCCATTCCAAGTCACCACAGGTGGAATTCCTGTAACTGCTATGCTGCGGCCTGCCAGAGGCCGTCAACACTCTGAGCACCAGGGATGGGCCTTGTTGCCATCTGGCTGGGGATTGATCCAGCTTCAGGACAGCATCCCAGGCACTGCTAGCTCCTCTTTCTCTGCCCAACCACTAATGTGGGTGGGCTGTGGAGTGAAGAGGTGGTGAGAGTCTAGAGCCAGCTTGGCCTTGAAGGAAAATCAGAAATAGGGTAGTAGATAGATGGGAAATAAAGAGCAAGGTTTTGGAGAAAACTAATTCCACCCTAATTAGCAGAGTGAAAACAGCCAGTGAGAAAAGAAGGGGAGGGCGCAAGGGCCTAAGTGGGTGCAAGTGGGTAGAAGATAGAATGCAAAATCAACTGGACTGCTTCTTCTCCTGAGATGGGAGGGGACAAAAGGGAAGAAGTACAGCTGAGCCTGTCAATGATAATGATAGAAATAATAATAGCTAATATTTATTGAGCCATTTTCATGTGCTGGGCACAGTTCTAAATGCATGGGAAGAAATTAGTTTTTATTTAATAATATCAGAAGACTATTTTTAAAAGTTTTCTGCCAGGTCTTTGACCTAATTCAGTATATTAAAATGGGAGAACAAGTCAAGTGTTCAAAGGCACCACTTTCTTGCTATTAAGCCCCATTTCCTTCTATACTTTTCTTAAAAGAGTTGGGATTTGTATTTTTAATTTTTTATAACCCCAAATTAGAAAAAGACATTCATAAAGTTCTTCTTGTTTTTCTTCCTTTATGCTGTTATCTGGTTACTTTTTTTTGCGGTACCGGGGATTGAACCCAGGGGTGTTCTACCTCCGCGCTACACCCCTGGCCCTATTTTTTTATACTTTATTTTGAAACCGGGTCTCACGAAGTTGCGGAGGGCCTCACTAGGTAGAGAGAGAGAGAGAGAGAGAGAGAGAGAGAGAGACAGAGAACGACAGGGAGAGAGAGAGAGAGAGAGAGAGAGAGCTCTGAGGCTGGCCGCGAACCTGGACCCTCCGGTCTCCGCCTCCCGAAGTACTGGGATTACAAGCATGCACCACCACGCCCGGCGCATCTGTTTACTTTTAATTTAATGGGTAGGCTTAAAACTAATAATTGTCTTGTATATGGAACATCAAATATGGAATGTGAAGGCAGAGCTGTGAGCATTTCTTTTTCGCAAGACTCCTCGATTCGATGGCCCAGCAGGCAGCGATTTATTGCAGTAGTTCTGCAGAGGTCTTAAAAAAGGTGAGGCTTTACCCTGAGCAGAAGGGGCACATTTAACAAGAAGCTGTGTAGTGTCTCATTACTGCAAATAAAGGTAGAAGGGTGCAAGAGATAATGTAATGGGACATGTGCAGCTTGAGAAGTCTTTGGAATATTCTATTGTGATGGAGACCAAGCAGTATCTTGTCATTACTTACATTCCTTTGTAGCTCCTTTTCACTAAAGCCTATAGTAGTTCCCTATTACATATTCACTGTTGAATGAATAATCTCATGGTTGTTCCCAAATAGATTGTGGCAAGCATGAAACTTTTTGTTAATCAAAGCAGATTATGAGTTAGCTATGGGCTTTGCTCTCAATCTTACTCAACAATATTATTCAGATGTTCCTGATTTTCAGGTGAAAGAAGCTTATGAAATGTTACTGTATAAACTTTTTATTTTAATAAACAGCAGTTGTGACCATTTTAGGACCATTGAGAAGAGATGGGCTAGGCAGTAGCACTTGACTTTAGGATAATTATACTCATTTCAAGTTACTTTAAATGATAATTTAATAAAGTAGAATTCATGAGTTGCTAATTTCCTTGTTAATATCATTAATAATTTTCAAGCTGGGTGTAGTGGCACATGCCTGTAATCCCAGTACTTGGGAAGCTGAGACAGGAGGATCATAGGTTCACAGCCAGCCTTGGCAATTTAGTGAGGCCCTCTGCAACTTAGTGAGACCCCATTTCAAAATAAAAATAAAACAGGACTGGGGTGTATCTCAGAGGTAGAATGCCCCTGGGGTTCAATAACAGGAACCACACATACACACAGAAAATTCAAAATTAGTCCACACTTTCTACTACTAAAAACTTACCATAACCTGATATAAAGCCAGATTAATTTTGAACTATGTCTGAGGACAGTCAGTTACTGAATATCTTCTTAGAAGGTTGTGACTTGCAGCATTGACTCTAGGGATAGCATCTGAGTAAAATTTGTTTATTTCCATATATGGAAAACTGCTATAAATAATTGTATAAGGGAAATAATTTAACATGCTTTGAATTTTTGTCTTCAAAACTATTGATTAGCTGAACTAGGGCATGGTCTTTATGCTAATAAAAACTTATACATCTGCTGGTAGGCATTTTCTTTAAAACAAGAACACCGATTAAATGACAAAAGACCATGAAAACAAAATAGCTAACCAAAGGATTTATTTCCAAGTATGTTGTTCACTTTTAGGGCAATCATTTAGAGTGAATCAACTAGGATACTACTTAACCATAGGCACTTACAATTATCATTATGCTGTTTTCTTTTAGTGTAATGGTTTGATGTTACTGTATGGAAGGTATCTTTTAATGAGATAAATGACTGGGGAACAAATTAGTCAATGCTCTCTTGGTTACAAATGGCAAAAAACCCACTTTAAATAGTTCAAGTGACCCTTGGAATATGGCAACAGTGAAGGCATTGTTGAGAATTTGTCCAAATCTCCACATAAAAATAAACAGAAAACTAAAAATAAATAATAAATAAAATAGATACATAAAAATAAGTAAGATTTAGATAATAAAACTAAAAATATATTGACAGTATTTACCACAAAATTAGGAGCTAAGCTATCCTCACAGGCACCAATGACAGTATGTGAGGATAAACTACTTAACCCAAGACCTGCACAGTGCTAATATCTATGTGGGAGAAAGCAGAAGGAAGCAGTTGAGCATCTGGTGGTGGGGACAGGAGAGTAAAAATCCCACAGGAATTCACTTTGAAGTGAGCAGGCTGATTGGAGGACGGCACCTGATACTGAGGAGAATGCTGTCTAATCCAGTGTGGTGAGTACATGTGATTCATGGTATATACTGAAGGATCTGGAACATTCTACCCCTTGGATTCACTCTTGAAACCAACTTGCAAAGATTATCTATAGCACAAGGCCCCACTTTGAGGAAAACTGCTTGGAATAGAATAAAAACAGGTGAAACAGGATAGAAACAATTGAAACAATGGAAGAGAAGGTCTATGAAGAACAAGAGAAAGGGCACAGAACCAGGATGGGTGAGAAAGGAAACCACTATGCTTGAATATTATAGTGAAATGACAGAGAGGGATCTCTGGGAAGTTAGAAAAGCTACCAGGACCTTTCATTCTCCTAAAAGTTCAGGATAAGTAATTCCACATAAAAAGTACTAATCTAGAAGTATTGAGGTCAGGTTTCATGCAATGTTACTAGAAGAAAAAAAGGGATAAGTATCAGAATAACTTATTTTTTTTTGCAAAAACAAAAGCACATTAGAACTATATGTTCACAGAATAGAGTAAAACAGTATTGTGGTTTGAATATGGTTAGTGTCCCCTTAAGTTCCATTCTAATTAAAGTCTTGATTCCCAGGGTGGTGCTGTTGGGAGCTGGAGGAAAGATTGGGAGGTGAGGCCTATTGGGAAGTCCGGAGGTCATTGGGATGTTTTCTTGGAAGGGATAGAGGAATCCCAGTGTCTCTTTCTCACTTCCTATTTGGTGATGTAAGTGCTTCCACCCATATGTACCTCTGCATGATGTGATACAGCAAAGGACTAACCTGAGGCCAACATCATGGCCTTGAATCTTCAAAACTGTGAGCTAAATAAACCTCTTCTTACTTCAAAGACAGTAACCTGTCTCAGGTATTTCATTGTCCTAATGCAAAACTGACTAACAAACAGTAACCATTTCAAAAGACAACCCCAAGGTAAAAAATAAGACATGAAAGAACAAAAGAATCAAAGTTAGAAAAACTTGGAAATGAGGCGATGCAGTGATAAACTTCTGTAAAAATTGGAAATGAAAGAAAAACATTTTTTCCCCAGAAAGGGAAACTAAATTGGAAGGAACACAAAAGCAAATGAACACAATATATAATGCCTTAAGTGAAAAGAATATAATGGAGAAAAAATAAAAAATGAGTTGAAGTGTGATGTTGAAATGGGGAAAGAAGATCTGACATACAGGTAAAACAAGTACCTAAATAAAAAACAATGGTAACTTTTGTAATTGATTTTATTGGTGCATTGTAATTGTACATGATAGTGAGATTCATGGTGATACGTTCATATATGCACATAACATTATTTTGTCTGTTTCCTTCCCCAAACTTCCCCTTTCCTTCTCCTCCTCCCTCCCTTATCCCCTTCTGTACTGGTCTCTCTCCTAATTTTCAATAGGTTCCTTTTCTTTCTTTTTTTCTCTCTAGCTTCCACATATGAGAGAAAACACAAAAACCTTAATTTTCTTAGCCTGGCTTACTCATTTAGCATGATGTTCTCCAGTTCCATCCATTTTCCTACATATTATATAGTTTTGTTCTTCTTTATGGCTGAGTAAAACTCCATTGTGTATATATATATATCATGTTTTCCTTATCTAGAAATTCGAGAAAGTAGAAGAACATGTAATTTAAAGAATTGGGACTGTTTTTCTCTCATCTCAGTACCACTTAGTTTATCTGCATCAGTATTTTTCTCTCAGCAAATTGTATTCCTTTTACTGTTCTGGCCATAGGGTTACTGATAGCTTCCAAACTTAACATATTAAAGTTTCAAGCATTACAAAGAGGTGAGGTAAATCTCTAGGAAAGGGACTCATCCAGTGTGAGTCAGTTGCCAACTCCTGGGCCAGTCAACGGTGGCAGGTAGTTCCTGTAGAAATCATATAGTTGCAATGTGAGTCTATGCGTGAGGGTTGAGGGATAGTTCTGAGAAGAAGGTGTTTGGAATGATATTTTCAGAAGAATGGGATGGTGCCAGAAAGTAAGGAATTCATTTTCTACTATAGAAATGGAAAATAAACACCAATATATAAGGTATAGCACTGAAAATCTAAATATGATTTTTTATCTGTTTTACTATGGTATAAATTCCATAAAGTAAAATGTGACATTTTAAGTGTGTAGTTTGTGAATTCTGGCAAATGAGTACGTGTGTAACAACCACTATAGTCATGATGTAGTGTATTTCAGTATCCCCCAAATTTCTTTTTCAGTCAATCTCCTGTTGGAGTCCCAGGATGTTTTTATGGCCTCATTGGGAAAAAAAAATACTTCTTGAAGGAGAAAAATGGGTCAGGAAGTGACATTACCTATCATCTCCTGTGAGTGTTAGGTGGAAATTTCTTGAAAGAAGGACAGAGTTGAAGGAAGGAGAGATTTTTGAGAGTAGCATGGACCATGCAACAAGAGAGCAAGAAGGAGAACTTGGAACTTTATGGCTGTAGCATTAGATTACCTTTTTGTTGTACTATGATAGGAGTCACATTTGCATTCACTATAAATGGTTTCAATGCATACATCTGAATTTCCTTTAATTTAATCTAGTGAATTCTGAATCACTTATTCCATTGGGTGTAGTGAATTTGTACATGGAGAATAAGTGGATGGGTTTAAGTGGAAGTGTGATCTGCCTCCCAGTCAGTCCAGGATTGAGTCCTGTGGATGGAAAAGCAGCTCTCAGGGAAGCTTTGTTTAGGAAGTTTAAGCAGCAGGAACATGAGTGGTGGTTCTGGCATAACTGTAGTTGGAGGAGGACATATGACTTGGAGGACCAACCTCAGGGTGGACAGCTCATGAGGGCTGTAAGAATCTCATGCTCTGTAGCGCTTCCCTTTCAGGATAGCTGAGGGGAAGAAGCTTTAGTCTTCATACACCCACAGTGAACTGTGTGCTGGGCTGTTTATCTTCTCTGTGGGATTGCAAGATACTTAAACACAGAGACTGGCTGGGCGAGGGGGTGCACACCTTTAATCCCAATACTTGGGAGGATAAGACAGGAGGATTTCAGGTTTGAAGCCAGCCTCAGCAATGTAGCGAGATGCTCAACAACCTAGCAAGACCCTGTTTCAAACAAAAAACAAAAAAGGGCTGGGGGTGTGGCTCGGAGGTAGAATGCCCCTGGGTTCAATCCCTAGTAACTAACACACACACACACACACACACACACACACACACACACACGACAGAGCCTATCATTTACTTAATATTCAATATTTAATATTACATTTAATATTTAAATTAATACTTTAATTCTATATATTATGAAGTATTATCATAATGTTGAGTAGCTGTTGTTTATTATATTTGAGGAACTGCAGAAGTTATATATTTTCAGAATTCCTTCCTTCCTCCTTCCCTCCTTCCTCTTTCTTTTCTAACTTTTCTGTTTAGAAGAGCTTTGTGTTGGTTTAGGTCCTGTTTTATAGAAATAACTTTGTATTTCTTTTACAGTTCTATGTCCTAGTAAAGGGTGGCATTTTAAAACTCTTTTTCCAGAGGTAGCAGTTATGTTATTTTTGAGTTCATCCCTTGATTCAAGTAAGTAGAATTGCCTTTAAGTTGGCTATTATTTCATATCTGCCCAAAGCACTGAAAGGTCTTAAAATTATAGCCTAGTAAACTCTCTTGTCTGATATTACACCATTGTTAATCCACAGAAAATCAGAGGGTTTACACATATAAGTTTTATTTTAAATGAAATTTTACTGGGCTCCCCCCACCCCAAATTTATTGGCCTGTGAAACACCATATGAACTTGCCTCCCTTGGAATAAAAACAGTGTTCCATGACTGAAAAGAGTTCATTTTTTTTTGTAATTGGATTTATGTCCTGCATATTATAGATCATGAAGTACAGTGTTCATTATTTGTATAGTTTGGTATATATGTGAAGTAAAACCTTTTTATGATAAAAATTGCAGAATATTTAAAAATTTTTAGTGTAATAACTTGATCAAATTATTTCCCTTGTAAAATCATATAAGGTTGGTGAGGGCACAGGAAGAGTGGGGAAAATTCTTATCTCAGTCCTGGGTTAGTATCAGAGGAGGACAAGGAGAAGGTAATGAGACAGTATCAAGTCTAGGCTTTGCAGTTACTGAAATCTTGATCTCTATTCAAGGGAATTTTAGTCCCAGGGACTGAACCTGCCTGTTGAGGAGCTGCCCAGACCTGCCTCTTGGGGAGCTACTATTTGGGTCATGGCCTTGTGTGTGTGGTTTCAATGTATGGGTGGAGCAAAACACCTGGGAGAGATGGGAATGACTCTTCTGTAGGCTGCAAACAATGGGGAGTCCAGTGACTTCACCTGGAGACAGAGAGAGGGCTCAATGCAAGGGGGATTTCTGTCCTGGAATAGGTGTCTTACTATGATAATTAAGTTGTTGAAAAAAAAGCCCATCCATCTTATACATACGTCCACTCATCCATAATTTATCCATTTTCTTATTCACTCACTCATCCAAATGCTGGGTAATTCCCCGGAGCCTTTTTACTATTAATCCTGAGTGAGTTGTCATCCCAGGTTGGTTATGTTCTGCTTTTCCCTTCTTGAAAAATCTCAGAGATTTGGTTTCATTTCATTTTAACATTTAAAAACATGTTTCTAATATTACAAAAGAAATACATGTTCAATACTAAAGATATATGGAACAATTTGAAGCATATTGAGAAGAAAGTAGGAAGAAAAAGTTACTGTAGCTCCACTATGTAAAGAAAAAGCCCTGCTAACATCTCTTAGTCTTGTTTTTTTAATAAGTTAAAAAGTTGCAATCATACCAGCTTTAAAAGGACACAAAAACATTACTCATACATAGGCTTTTACCTAATACTCTATATTCTTAGGCTCCCACATAAGGACATATGGCTAATTTATGCAGAAAAATAATTTATTAAAGATCTTAGGTAACTCACTGAATATCTTGGAGAGACAACAAAGTAAACTTGATGCTACGTGATTGGGAACAACACCCATATATTGTAGGGCAGTTTAGAGACATTACAACTGCCACCAGGTACGGGTACTGCAAAATGTACCACTGAGACTCTGTCAGTGCAACTTCTGACAACTGGTATGTCTGTTCTCACTGGGACAGATCCTGTGAGATGTCTGCATTTGAGCTGAAGATTTGCAAGAGTGATTTTTGAGTGTCACACTGAAACCATATGCCTGTGCCCTGACTGAAGAGAACCTGGGAAAAGGAGTTCTTGGCATGGACTCAAAATATGGCAAATTCTCCAAACACAAGAACAACTTTAAATAGTACTAGTGGGGGTGGGGATTTAGCTCGTGGTAGAGCTTGCCTAGCATACATGAGGCTGAATACCATCCCCAGTACTGAACACACACACACACACACACACATACACACGACCCAAAACATGAAAAATGTCCACCAAAATTTCCTCTTGGCTATACATTCTTTCTCTTTTTTAAAATTTCTAAACAAGATCAGCGCAAATGCTCCAACCTAACTTAATGCAACAAATTCTCACACAAACTTGATGCACAATCTCTCTTTTAAAAGCAAGACAGTATAAAATCTCACTGGTCTTTGCATCCAATTTCATGTCGTCTCTTTAACTTATGGCCATTTCTCCTTTACTTTCATCATGATCGTGCCTTGATATTCTATAACATATGGGATAGATTGTAAAGTAAAAGCCAACAATATGCCTTACATAAAAGTGTAGGAAAAAGTGAAGAGAAGAAAATGAAAAAAATTGAAACTATAAATATCACAAAGAACAGGAAGAAAACTTGGACATATATCATACTCCTCATTTCTGCAAAAGATTATGTGGCCATGCTTAATATTTTGATATTCCTCTTCTCATGCATTGTATTTTTTTATTAGCCACCAACAGGATTTATACCTCTTTTTCAATATTACCATTAAAGTGTGAGACTAAGCCTTTTTATACTCAGAATCTAAAGATCATTCTGAATTGGTTTTGTCATTTTGTATTCTGGTAATGCATGCAAATTTCTCCTGCCTTTGAACATTCTATGGTATATTCTGGAAGATGTTGAAATGTCTACTCCCTTTATTTGCTCCTGATGTGTGACTATCTTCTACATTTAAAAAATAACTTTTGTTTTATTGCTGCATCATGTGTATTCTTTGAAGGCAGCGAGGGATCCAAATTTAAGTTAAAATGAAATCTGTTGTGTTTCTACAAATACCAAAAACTCAATTGACGGTAATAAGAGAACAGATGTATTTGAGGCATGGCTAAGGACATGTATTGGGACTATTTTAACTTATTTCTCTGAGTGACAATAGGCAAATTTCCTTTGAAATTAAATTGTGAAATCCATGCCAATTTTAAATGGTTTTAAATGTGGACAGCATGACTTCATTATAACACACAGACCAGACAACTAAGGAGCCATAGCTCTGAAATGAATGACTATTGGTATGCCTCACCCATCTTTACTTTTACTGAAACTTCCTTTTAGAGTAGAAGAGCCTACAGCCCACATGAGACATTTAAAAAATTAAGCCCTCCCCACCCCATGAAAATAGACTATTTTGGCTGTAAGAAAGATTAAAAGTCAAGAGCTTGTGACATGTAGACCCTGATCGCTCCATGTTTATGAAGGGTACGTTCAGTGGTGGGACAAAATAAAGCTCAGAGTTACGGCATGGTGCAGTGAAAAGGGTGAGAGCTCTCAGGGACAGAGACCTGGACCTCCATCCTGGCCTCACAGTGTAACAGCCATGTGACCCTGGGCCAGGCATTTGACTGCACTGACCCCTAGATTCTTTATTTATAAGACCAGGTCATCAGACCTCATTAATTTGTGGATCACAAGCATCATATGAGTAATCATGTTTGCTAAGTACTAATAAGAGTACCAGGAACCTGACAGATATGTGGACAAAATAACTGTTGAGTTACTTTATTCCTGGATCTTCATTTCCTCTTTTGTGGTTCTTACATGTCTATCTTCCAGGGCTGTGGTGATGATGTGAAAGAAATAATATAGAGTATGTATTGTATTTGAACTTTAATAAATGGTAGTAATTATGATATTGTTTTATTCCAGATAGCCTCCTGGATAAAGAAAAATATACCACTTCTTGTTGATCTAAATTTGAAGGGCTAAGTGTTTATTTTATGTTAATGTTGCAAAATTGACATCATCAAAGTTAGTTGGAATATATTATAGGTATCTGAGGAAGAGCAGGGCAAAATGGAGATGCTAACATATACAGATATATTAACTTTGGGAAATATATTAAGTCTGTGGAAAGAGCAATGACATGTGGAGGAGAACCAGTGTAGAAGAGTTAGGGAGGATGATGCTCTGTGTTGAAGAAGGGCTGAGTGGTAAGATAGGAGCAAGGAGTTGGCCCTTATGAAAAGAGGAAACCGCCTTAATTTGGGGGAATAGTGCAAGGCCCAAGACAGATAATTGGGCCAGTTTAGTCTACGGGGACTCTAGCCTGACCCATGGCCTCTTATTTTCCCCAGGAGAGTCGTGAAGGATCACAGGATAACTTTCTTAGCTTGACTCAGACATCTTGTTTGTCAGAAGCTGATATTCCTGAGGAGGAAATTTTTCATGTGCTTCTCTGGGGATGGAGGGTATGTAAGTGTATCCACACTCTCCAGCCTCCACTGGGGCATTTATTATCAAAAAGAGAACCTATTCCAACCAAACGACAATAGGTGATCCTTCCATGCACAGTCCCCTCCCTCTCTTGCCACACCCCGTCTCCCAGGCTGATCACTTCCCATCGGGGGGGTCTCAGGGGAAGCATCTTCTCTGAGGGAGGGGGTCACTTATTTTATGTCAGGGCTATTTTGAAGGCAGGTGACAGAAGTCAACTTGCATGAACAGGTTGAAAGGTGAATTTATGGACTCATAGAATTGGGAAGAGCAGCAGTGTAATGAGATGACCAGAACCGGAAGCTGTGCCACCAACTTGCCCTTTTAACATTTGTTTTTGTTTCTCTGTACTTGGTTGATTTCATTCTCCTCCACTGCAAAGAGATGAAAGCCAAAAGCCCCTTCCCTTATTTCTGATTTGAAAAATCCTTGGGATATAAGTTCCGAAAGTGGGTAATACCACCCCCCCGGGGGATGCAAATTTGTCACCACGTTTCTGTTTATTTGCTTAAAGCAGGTAGATTTCCAGGGGAACACTGAGTAAAGTTGTGTGTGTGTGTGTGTGTGTTCGATTTCTGTTACAAATTTACCCATCGGCTAAGTATTGTGTGGCCCCAGAGATGAAGTTTGTTCCTGCTATGGTCTGAATGTTCCCCTCTCCCCATTCATATGTTGAAACCTAATCATTGAGGTGAAAGTGATAGTATTAAAAAGTGGGAGCTAGGCGTGGTGGTGCACTTCTGTAATCCCAGTACTTGGGAGGCTGAGACAGGGGGATCACAGGTTCAAGGCTGGTCTCAGCAACTTAGTGAGACCCTCAGCAACTTAGCAAGACACTCTTTCAAAATAAAAAAATAAAAATAAAAAGGGCCAGGGGTGTAGCTCAGAGGTAGAATGCTCCTGGGTTCAGTCTCCAGTATCATCATCATCAACAACAACAACAACAAAAAGAAAGTAAAGAGAAAGTGGGGCCTGGGGAGGTGATGAGGTAATGAGGGTTTTGCCCTTGTGAATGGAATTAACACCCATATAAAAGGCCCTATAAGAGACACCTTGCCCTTCTGACATGTGAGGGAATAGCAATGAGGCACCATGTACGAAGCAGAGAGCCCTCCCCAGACACCAAAGCTATGGGCACCAGACTTCTCAGACTCTGAATTGTGAGCAATGATTTTCTTTTGTTTAAAAAGTACCCAGTTTAAGGTATTGTGTTATAGTAGTCAGAACAGGCTAAGACAGTTCCCCTCGGAATGGCATGCAGCAGGCTGGAAAGATGGTGTTGCCTAAAAGAAGGGAATGGGGGACTGGAAGCCATTCCTCCGAAATGGCCCCTGGGGGATTACTGTGAGCTAAATAATCTGCTTCCTCCATCTGTACTTGCCTCCTTTCCCCTAATACATTTCTCTAACTCCTCATCCCTTGTATCTTCTGCTAGAGACGGGCCTTACTTAGAGGGCTCTCTTTGTTGGAGCAAGTATTTTTGGAGCATTTACTCTGTGCCTGCTGTTGGGAGGGCGTTGGGGATACGGAAGTTGATTTGACATGGTCTTTATACTTCAGGGACTGACACCCTTTCAATTGCAACTGAGGAAGCGCAGGCATTATACCATGACAAGGTCCTGGGTAACAGTTTAAAACTGAGCTGTGCAATTAAGCTACTCTAATCATAGCTTTAGTATAAGTCTCTATTCCTTTTTTTGTCTCTATCTAGCACTCTGTAGATCAAATTGAACTCAGCTAAGCTTAGAGTTGTAGAAGCTGGGGCTTGGTTGGGTTTTCTGCTTCCCCCATAGCCTCGAGCAGCCATATCTTACACGTAGCAGTCTGCCGGCCAGTTGCCCCGGTTACACTTGTGCATTTTGCCAGACTCTCAGAAAGATATGATCCCTAATTAACCTTAAAATTAACATGCTAATGGAAAGGATTTCACAACAACTCAGAAAGAGAAGCAGAAAATATCCCCGAAAACATAAATCTGAGGTGACACTTGTAAACTTGCCGAGACAGTAAAATATTATGGGATTTCAAAAGGCTGACAGACTACAAAGCACCAACATTAAAACAATAATTGACTATGTATTTTTTTTTCTCTCAGCTCAGTCCTCACATCTAAAAGCTGTGAAGGAAACTATGGGGGAGAAAATGGTTTAAAGATGTATTTAGCCCAGTGTCTTGTAGAGTAGACATTAGACAATAAAAATGGAATCCACTCTGAAAGAATTGTTGATTGTCTCCTTTTCTTGTCATGGGAGTTGTTCATTTGATTATGGTTTTCCAAAACTATTTCATTCTTTAAAGCCAAACGGAATAGTTTTTCAAGCATGGCTCATCATTTTGAGTTTTAAAATTGGGTGGACAAAGCACCTCGATCTTCCTGTTTGTACTGGGCATGTTTTGTGTAGAAATCAGGGGATAACTCACAATTAAATGGGCCATCGAAGCCAGGTGTGATGGCTCATGCCTGTAATCCCAGCACTTGGGAGGCTGAGACAGGAGGATCGCAGGTTCGCAGCCAGTCTCAGCAACATAGCAAGGCCCTCTGCAACTTAGGCCCTGTTTCAAAATAAAGAATAAAATAGGGTTGGGGTGTAGCTCAGAGGTTGAATGCCCTTCGGTTCAATCCCCAATACCACAAAAATAATTAAGTAAATGAATGGGTCACTGATTCCAATACATAGAATTGTTATAGATGGATTTAAAGATTATATACTTTTGTGACCAAATGTAAGAATGGACAGTGAAACCAGAAAAGAAGGGAAGAAAGCTGTCCTGATAAAGGAACCCGGGGAAAGCTAACAGATTTGATTTGGGAACAGATGCTGGGAAGAAATGAACTAATATATATGTTTGGTACTGAAGATTGAGCCCACGGATGTTCTACCACTGATCTACAAGCCCTTTTTATTTTTTATGTTGAAACAGGGTCTCATTAAGTTGCTGAGGGTCTCGCTAAGTTGATGAGGCTGGCTGCAAACCTGTGATCCTTCTGTCTCAGCCCAAGTACTGGGGTTACAGGCATTCACCACCATGCCTGGCTATACATAAATATTTAAGGGGAAGACAAAACAATATCAGGTATTTTCTTATAGCAAAGCAAACATTTTAGATAGTAATTAGCCCCAGCACTTTCCCCTTATCCTTGACTTTCTTATCTTTTATCAAGTCTTCTTGTTCCTTTGGACCTTTCTTAGTAGCTCGGCATAAACACCCAGGAAGTGAAATCCTGAAGGGCTTATTCCTATGAAAAGAGAAGATTAAAGTAAGTTCTTTATGCTCTTAAATCAGTGGGCCTGTTTAATATGTTGCCAGTACAAAAAAAATTTATTCAGCTTCCACAAATTCTGCACGGCTTCCTCATTTCCCCTTCTTCCTACATAACTCCTGTTTCATGGTGAATGAAATATTGCTTTCAGCAATTTCAAAGTAACTTCACCTTATCCACATGATTTTAGGGATCAGAGAAGAGGCCAGATTAAATATTAACCTTCAGCTGCTGCGTTGTTCATGCTGACACTCAGGTAAATGTGACTTTTCTGGGCTGATGTTTGGCAGGGGGTCCTATTTCTTCTAGCTCTAGGCTAGAAATTATGGAATTTATGCAAAGTTAAGGTCTGCTTTGTGTGAAATTAAATGATAAACTGAGCACTGGAAACTTGGCAAGGTATTCTCTCTTTTGTTATTTACCAGGTGAAGAAAACCCTCTCTATTACCAGCTTAGAGGCTTTTTGTTCTTTTCTTTCTTTCTTCTTTTTTTTTCTACCTTTGTGCCACTCTGTCTTTTACTTGCTTTTTCTTTTTAGTAGTGATGAGAAGAGGGAGCAGGTGTTTCTAACACTAAATCTTACATCTCTGATGGGGTCTTTAGGTTCTCTAAGATTTTCTGACATCTTGGGGATTGTCTTAGAGCCATAGGACATTTTTTCCCCTCTGTGATAGATGGATTGTGAAGTCGCCTTGTTGACTCTATTCCATTCCTGAGGGTCACTGTGGGTTGTAGATGACCATGTTATGACCACTGTGTACCGAGAACAGTATTGACTCAGATTCCACTCACAGGTAGAATTGCGTATTTTGTTTGACCAATGTAAGTAGATGTAAGATCATGGTTAGAAATTAAACATGTTTTAATTCTTCCACTGTAACTCATTTGTGAGAGAAACACTGATGTATTCCCTTAACTTTAAAAAATAGTATTTGATTCTTCCTTGCTGGATCGGAAACTTCTTTCTTTTATAGAACTTAAAGTTCATACCATGTTATTATAATTTATCTAGAGATAGTAGTAGACTTATCTTTACTTTAATCGCTGGCAGAGCTGGGGATCAGAGCTTTGACAAAATTTCTTGAAATTTTCAACCTATCATTCCATGTATCTCTTTGGCTCCTAGATATATAGTTTGTTTTAAATCTAGTTCCCCTCGACCCTTTTAAAGTATTATAAAATGTTTATTTTCTTTTAGAAAAAAAAAACTGCCTTTTTTTTTTCTGTTCTGGGAATTGAACCCAGGGGCATTTTACCTTTGAGCTACACCTGAAACAAGATCTCACTGCTGTGCCTGGACTCAGACCTGCGATCCTTCTGTCTCAGTCTCCCAAGTACTGGGTTTACAGGTGCGCACCACCATGTGTGGCTATGATCTGTCTTTTTCATTGAAGAGTGAGATATTAAAAAGCTAAGTAAGTTTAATAATGTGAACTGACAATTATAAACCTCTGTTCCAACTAGATAATCCTTTTTTCTGGCATTTCCTTTACTTTGAAAGACAGACATTATGATATTTCTACTTTCCTACGGTTTGGGCACTGTCACAATATTCTCCAGGCTTTCAAACCCTTGCTATTGACTTAATCCAATTGTTTAATTACTCTAAAATATAAGTTGGAATTAAATAGAAGCAGTTTGAAAACCTTTAACTAGATATATTTCAATTTTATAACAATAGATCCTTGGTTCAGGTTTTGGCTGCTTTTGTGTCCTGAGGAATATGTGACCTTTTGTTAAAAATCAAAGTTAATAAAATGTTTAGCATTTAAAAGATCTTTATATTGCCTTCTATTTAAAGCTTCTTTTCCTACTGTCACTGTAAGGGGGTTGAGGAGATCTCTCTAGAGGCAGAGGAGACCTCTGCTTGGACCTTCCAGGCTCTTGACATACAGAAAATAATTTAAGGACCCATAAAGTTTTACCCAAGAGGAAGCGCTTTATTAGAAAGTGAAAGGTGGAGAAGTGCATTCCCAGAGCAGAACGTGGGTTATCTTGAGAGCGAGGAGCAGTGCTTTTGGGTCTCAGGCCTTTTATATATATACTTTTACTGATGCATTGTAGTTGTAATGTCACTAGATCATAGTGAGATTCAAAGTGATACATTAATACATGCACAGATCACTTGGCATATTTCCTTCCATATCCCATCCCGTTCCCCCTTCCTCCCTCCTGATACATGTTAGTGAGATTGGTAGTGATACCCTCACATGTGGGTATAACCCTATTTGAACTGTTCCCTTCCTCGAACCTGTTTATTTTTGGTATTAGAGGTGGAACCTAGGAACATTATACCTTTGAATTATATTCACAGCCCTTTACATTTTTTTTTTTTGTTATTTAAAAATAGGAAAAACTTCCTCAACAAGACCCCAAAGGCACAAGACATTAAAAAGAGGATCACGCCGGGCGTGGTGGCGCACGCTTGTAATCCCAGTACTTTGGGAGGCGGAGACCGGAGGATCCGGGTTCGCGGCCAGCCTCAGCTCTCTCTCTCTCTCTCTCTCTCTCTCTCTCTACCTAATGAGGCCCTCTGCAACTTCGTGAGACCCAGTTTCAAAATAAAGTATAAAAAAATAGGGCCGGGGGTGTAGCGCGGAGGTAGAACGCCCCTGGGTTCAAAACCCGGTACCGCAAAAAAAAA